>WOGO01006102.1:0-11979 GCA_015342085.1 Leptinotarsa defecta
TTATGGAATTAAATCAGATATCAATCACAGGATTTCTACACAGTATTCTAAATGAAGGGTAAAAATGTCATCCTCACTGGTAGACGTCGATGTTTCGCCGCCGTAAAACACTTGCCTTAGGGAAGATTTTCATTTTTTTTTGTATCAAGATGGAGTAGTAGAAAGCCAAAAACTTTCTTTCCCTTAACTTCCGTCTTATTTGTACTAAGATTTTCATTTGTTACGACCGGTTTCGGTTTATTAAACCATTCTCAAGTGATGGTCGTAACAAATAAAAATGTTAGTAGAAATTAGACAAAAGTTATTTTCTTTATCGTATAGAAAAAATTGGATCAGATCAACCAGTATTGTGCTTTGAGTAGAAAAAATTTTCTTAGTTTAGCAACTGTTTTGTTTAATGATACTTACTAATTTTCATTATAATGATGGTGGCCAAAATAAGTCCTATTTTAGCAATATATGCTACGGACGACATGCTAGACACTGTCTTGAAGGTGTTACATTGATATCGATTAATAAATCAATCCAGTTCACCATCGAATGTGAGGACGAAGAACATAGTGTTCTCTGATTGGACCCATTCATATCAGAAAGAAGCCAAGGAAACTTTGAAAAATATTCAGTGTGTCATGAATGAAACCGAAAAATTCCGATTGTTAGGCATGAACCCACAACCACCTAAACTTTATTCGTTGATTGAATTACACAAAGATAACTACCCGATTAGACCTGTAGTTTCTTTCGTCACAGCTCCTTCAGTTAAACTATCCGAAAAACTCATTGCAATTATTCAAAACCACACCAATTTCGAATCAAAATTCAGTTTGAGGAATTCATACCATTTGATCAATGAAATTCAAGATATGACACTCCCGGATAATGCCAAATTGATTTCATTTGATGTAAAGAATCTGTTTTCCAGTATTCCTCTGAATGAAACGATTACTATTATTGTAGAGAATCTATTGGACGAAAAGTCTATCAATCGGTAGTGAAAAAGAAAATATTAGACTTGTTTGTGGAGGATTTGGAGAGAAAATTACACAGTAATCCACTGGTAAGAAATTTTCGTTTTTTGGTATAGATATGTGGATGATAGCCTGGTATATGTTTCACAGGAACGAAGAGACAGTTGGCTAACTTTTTGAATTTCATCAATTCTCTCCACCATTCTATTACATTCACAATGGAGATGGAAAAGGATGACTTGATAAATTATTTGAACTTGACAATAACAAAAGTTAACAACAAACATGATTTTTCAATTTATCGTAAACCAGCAACAGATATTATCATTCATAATTCGTCTACCCACCCGTATCAGCACAAAGTAGCAGACTGATAAATGTGCCCTTGTCAAAGACGAATTTCAATAAAGAACTGAACATAATAAAACAAATAGCCGTCAACAATGATTACGATAGAAGTCTCATACATTCTTTATTATCAAAAAAGTTATACAGTCAAGCTTTGAAAGAAGTTTCAATTCGAAGAGAAGAAGATAAAAGTTATAGAACCTCAACCTACTTAGGCCAACCCACAACAAATATTTCAGATTTTCTGCACAGCAAAGTTGTAAATATTGCTTTCAAAACCAACAACAACTCAGGCATGCACATCAAGAATAACAAAGATGAAAATCCAGTTTCAGAAAAATCGTGAGTGTATAAATTATCATGTCCGATGTTTTATATAGGTCAAACTGGAAGAATGTTCAAAGCCCGCATAAAAACACCCAAATATAGTTTCCAGAATTGAAAAATGAATTCAACAAATGCCACTCACTTGATCACAGAAGGACAAGAGTTCAACCATGACTACAAGCCCCTCCATTTCCAGAAGAAAGGTTTGAAACTTTACCTGTTGGAGAGTATGGAAATAAACAAATTCAAAAACTCTCAATATCTGAAAGGTGAATTGAATAATTCACCATTATTGAATCTGTTCTTTCCAGGTAAAAATAGTTGGTATATTTACGGTACTTTCGAAAAATTTATGATATATTCAATAAATTCATACCAGAACTTTTCAGGTAGATTCATTCTTTAGAAATTAGGCATACGAGTAGGTAATAGATTAGACTGGTTATGAGTATAAAATGTTTGTAATTCAGAAGTAACTTTTAGTTACAATTTATGCTTGAGAAAGCTATTTTATAGCGAAACACGTGTCGGTTTTTTGTAAAACTCTTTATAGTGAAAATCATACAATAAAGTGTATGAATTAGTTTCAATATGGATTTTCATCAAGTATCGGCTAGTTCTATTCAAATATTTATGAAAAAGTAATTTTTATATGTAAACGCATCCCTTTTATCCCCAAAGGAGGCGCACCAGTTGAAATATTTGAAAATACTTTCGTAATGCACACTATATACCGAACTTACATACAAAATTCTAGCCTCCGAAAATTAAGCGGTTCGGAAAAACAGTGATGAAACGTAAATGCACTCCTTATATTTCCAGGGGGGCCTTCAAGTAGAAATATTCAAAAATTATTTCTTATTGCACATCTAAAACATAAAACAAACCTACATACAAAATTTCAGCCTCCGGAAATATAGAGGTACGGAGAAACAGTGACGAAAAGGTAATTTTCATATGTAAACACGCCTTTGTTATGCCCAGGAGGGCCTCCCCAATTAGAATATTCGAAAAGACTTTTTTAATTCATATCTATAACACGAATACGAACCTACATACAAAATTTCAGCCTCTGAAAATATATCAGTATAAAGAAACAGTAATGAAAAGGTAACTTTATTTTATGAAAGCGTTTTTTTCTCCGCGGCTGGCGTCTCAGTTGGAATATTCATGAATCCTTCCTTATTGCATGTCTACAATATAAAACAAACAAATCTACATACAAAATTTCAGCTGAATAAATGAAAATTGAAACTTTCTATTTTTTTACCACTTTTATTTGTAACTAACGTTACTGCAGTGTCGTCCTATAATGACATTTTCTAACTTATACATTGAACTGTTTCAACTGTTCTTCATTATGATTTCCAACCATGTAGTAACGGCTACATCCATACATTTATTGAAATTTCAGCTCCCGAAAATGTACCGGTACGGAGAAACACTGATGATTTCTTATGTAAATGTGCCGCATTTTCCCCCACAGGGGCTGCTCCAGTTCGAATATTTAAAAATTCTTTTTTTATTGCATATCTACAACATAAAAATGAATCTACATACAAAATTTCAGCCTCCGAAATTATAGCGGTACGGAAAAACAATGATGAAAAGGTAATTTTCATATGTAACCGCGCTGCTTTTACCCCCACGGGGGGCATCCCAGTTCGAATATTTGAAAGTCTTTTCTTAGTGCACATCTAAGTTCTAGGAAACATCTATATACCAAATTTTAGCTTCCTAGGTATTTATAAGTATAGATAGATTACCACGGTTGGTATGATATATGTTTTTCACGGATTGGTTGTTTTAGTTTCCATTGACTTTATATTTTCAAAAGAATACATTCATATAAATTTATGACTGTAATCAAAATCTACTCATTACTCTAGGGAAGCTTGATAAGGAATTCAATACAAAGTTAGTGAAGAAAATATCATTAACATTTTCGATGATCTTTTATAAACTGTCATGAAGACATAGTAGACAGAATTGAAACTTGGATCCTTATATCGTGAGGAATTTCACTTGATTGTACGAAATGCGTAGTGCAATTGAATTTCCACCTATCAAAATAACGCCTGAGCATACAGATCTTCAATTCATGAACCATTATGTTAATATTATGTACATATTTATTTTCAAATCTATTTATTTAAAATGACGACTTGACATTGTCAAACTGTCACTTTTGTGTGCTCAGCTCCTCTGTAAACGGAATACTGAAATTTCCTGGATCTCTTTATTATCTCACCAAGACTACCGTGGGTCTAATATTTTTGACAAAATATTTTGTAGAAAAGAGGTCCAATAAAGCGTACCAGAGTGTTTGTATCAATCTTGAATTAGTCAGGTGAAATGAAAACTCTTTCTCAACCGTCGGTTGAGAAATTTTGTTGTATAATAATTATTAATCCAATTGTGTCTCATTCTGGATGAATTGTTGAATAATTGTATTCGCATCTTTTATGTATATTTCGTATGTAATGTTTGATATGTATGGAATAACAGTAAATTTCGAATTGTGGAACAAGACAAAGCGAACAAATTTCAATATGCTTCATACCTGGACTATTGAAAAATAAGGTGATTGTTCAAATTTCGCAAGCTATGTACATTCGATTAGCAATTTTTTTTATGTTGGTACTCTTGTCTCGAACAGGTGTCTGGGATGTTTATTTTCTTAGTGAGAAGCATAAGAGTTGAAAGTGTGTTGTCTTTGGCGATTTTCTACTATCGAAAAAAAAATGGATCACAAAATTTGCATCAAATTTCATGTGAAAAATGGAATTGAGTTGGCTCATGGCTTGCAATTTTTTTGTAAATTTCGGAACTGAAGCAGCAGCAGAGTTCAATCCAAAATTGCTGAATGAGCATAGTTAAGATTTGTTGAAAAGAATCATAACTGTTAGAAACAATCACAAACATCCAAATTTGGATTTCAATCAAATAAATACCATTCAGGATTACCATCTCAGACAAACAAAAAACTACTAGTTAAATCCTATCTCTCAAAATTTGGGAAGAAATCAATATTTCATTTAGGATTAAAAAATATAATAATCTTCCAGATAAACTAAAAATGAACTAAAAAACAAAATTCAAATCAGAATTGAAAAAGTGTCTGCTTTCTTCCTCTAATTAAAATTATGATCTTCATATTACATATTCGTTTTTAATGACCAATATAATTTAAAAATGTATATATTTATATATGTATATGTGTATATGTAAAAATGTATGTATATATGTATATACTGTTTTGTTTCTGTCTGTTCGAAATCTGTTTTTCCGTTAATCAACTGTCGTCCCCATATGAACGACAACTCTCAGAAGTTGAGAAACTTGTACGAGCTAAGGACTAACGAGGTTTTACCTTGTAATGTATGATTCCTAAAACGGTTGCAGAATCATTCCAGCTTCAACCAGATAAATTCTCTCAAGAAAAATATCTGGTCGATGCAGGAATCGAACCCACGGCCTTCCGATCGTGAGTCGGGCGCACTACCACCGCGGCCAATTTCACAAAATACGTGTAAAATATACGTGTTTGTCTTTACGTATTTCTATGCTATATATTTAACTGATATGATAATATTGAAATCATTTATTTAGTCATTATTTTAACTTTTATTCCTGTTACAATCATTCTTGTTTCTTGGGAATGAGGAAGATATATTTTTTTTACCCGTAGTTTGCGCTGGTCAGGAAGCCCCGATACATTCGGGAGGGTGCGCCAGCATTATCAACCAACGACCACTCCCCATACCTTGGGGTAAGTGATCATTGTGTCCGACAATCATGTGCCCTGAGCAAGCGCAGTGAGCCAAGAATGACAGCCTTCTGCATCTGTCCGGCTGAGATTTCTGCCTTAGTACGGCAAACCGGTATGATTTTCCACCAAGGATTACAATCTCGATATTTTATCCGTTTTTTCTCCTATTTTTGGAGGATACTCGTCTCGCCAGGAGCTCAAACCTCCACGACAAATATCGTCTTGCTCTGGTGGTCGAGAATGACTACATCAGGCTTATTAGCTTGTATGAGCGTGAGGGTGCTGTTTGGTGATCAGCAGCACACCTTGACTCAAAGTGTGATGGATACGTCGTAGTTTGGCGGCTATTCGCCGCACTGCAGGCGTGTAAGGCCTGTTGGCCGCCCTGTAATCCATTACACATTGAATACGAGACGCGTGTTGTCTCGGCGACGTGATCTTAGCCTCCATCTTATGTACAAGCCGTTCAATCTTCCGAATCGCAAGGCCGGGATTTCGTCCTTCCGATTCGAAAAGCGATTGGACGACGCTATACACGGCGGTGTTAATTTGCCTCTTCTGTTAGAACACTAGGAACCTCCGCATCCTAACAAACCAGTTCTTGTGACTTCAGGGGTCTAATTCTGTGGAACGCCCTGCGTGTTCTGATTGACTCAATCGGTGGCATGATGCGAGTCTCCTCTCCAGCTGTACCAACAGGTGGTATAACTTCTACCACTTCGTTAACAGGCTTGGAAAGAGCTATATAGCCCTGCCGCCGAAGATAGGATACGTAATCCGTAAGATTTTGAGCGGAAGTGGTGGCATGCTCCGCATGTATTTCACACCACAAAGCATGCATTCTCGCCATGTACCCTCTTAGCGCGGGCTCACTACTCTCGTAGCATTGCATAAGGCTATCTCTTAGCTAATGCGTCCACTCAAAGCGTCCTTTGTCATTGCCAGGGTTTTCTTTGGTACGCAAATCATAGTTATGGGCCCCACCACCTTGCCTCTGACCCCTCCGAGCGGGTCGATTATGGAAGCCTCTTCCTTGATTACTAGCAAACATGCTTTAATAATAATAATAGGTGTGGACCCACGGGGTTATTATTATTATTATTAGAGCATGTTTTTTAGTATTTTAAACGATTATTTGATTGATATACTCAATTTTTTACAGATTTTTGTAGTGCAACACGTTGACGTTTGCATGTTCTCCAATGGGAAATTTAAGAATGTCGTTGCGATGTTGAATCCTAAGGAAGATTGTCCCGTTCATAGTGGAAAATCATTTGATAAAACGTATAGTTTGTTACCGATGAAGAGTTCCACGAAAAATTGGATAGCGCTTGAAGAATCTTACAACAAGTCAGGAACCAGTTTGGCTTCAACAGTAACATCAACGGTAAGTAATTACTATCGTCAATGTCGAAAATAGTTGTGAAATCGTTTACTGATTTAGTCATTTACCAATAAACAGGATGCATACCTATATACCGGAACTATCATTACAAAATACATAAAAATGGAACTAAAATAATAATCGACAGAAAATATACTTCTACCAATTTTTTCAACAATATCCTAACCCAATTCAATTTCATTGTATTTGATTTTATTATATGTTCAATTCGGAGGAAGTTTTCTTTATTTGATGTCGATGATTCGAACAAAATTTTTTCAATATCTTTGGTACCATAATTTATATGAAAAAATTGATTATTACTTTCATTGCTCTTCATGAAATTCTATAAAAAAGGGGTCCAGATTTTTTATTCCCATCTATTCTTCGATTTCAGGATGGTCCAATGATCCGTTCTACAATTTGAGCCACGTTCATAGACAATTTTTTCTAAATAGGCCAGTCATTTCAGGGTATTTGCTTAGGAAAGTGGACATACCCAGCGGTAAATTTGTATAAACTTTGTTTTTTGGCATCATAAAAGTATACTCAAAATTCACGTATATTCGACGGCCGCAACTTCAAAAATTGGGGGTCAAAAGTCAAAAAACCGACTTTCTGCACGTTTTTTTTGCCAATATCTCGTTTACAATGGGTTCTATGCTAATTTATCAATATTGTAGAGAATTATATTCTCTACAACTTTTGGTTAAAACATTTTTTCATACGTTGAATCGTTTTTGAGATAAATGGCAGTGCGAGCGTAGATTAAATATTATTTGAAATCAAATGGTTGTCCCGATCGAAATCAGCTCATTTAAGGTTTATAAATTATTACTTAATGAATAATTATGAATAATTTTCATTTTTCATTAACAAATACATCAACACTAAACAGGCCAAAGATGATGCGGCAAAGAACAGCAATAATAGTCGGTGAAGATATTGATTTACTTGTGATTTTAATTGGGCGTACACTATCCCTAGAACAAGATTTTTTTTTTGAAGTTGGCAAAGCAAATGTGAAAACGGAAATATACTCCTCTGAGAGTTTCGACAAATATTAAGGTTCTAAAAAACACATTTTGTTCCTTCACGCTATAAGTGGCTGTGCTACAACTTCTGCGCTCTTTAATAAAGGAAAAAAAACTGTTCTAAGAACATTCAAGAAACTATCTAATTTGGATGAACTTGCCGCAGTATTTGAAGGAAAAAACTACCCGTTTCAAAGATTATATGATAGTGGATTGCAAACTTCATTAGTTGTTTATAATGCTCCAAAGTCTGTAGATACTATCGATCATCTTCGTTGTGCACAATATGTTAAGCTAACAAAGCTCAATAAACCTGTGCAGTTATCAAATATCCCACCAACAAGTGGAGTAGCTCACCAACATTTTAATCGTGTTCATTAGCAAGTTCAAACTTGATTAGGACATGATTTGGAACCTTAGGAATAGGGTTGGACAATGCGTAACGGATTGCTACAACCTATCATGACCATTTTACCACCTGCTCCAGATGAGTTACTCAATACGATATTCTGTAACTGCAAAAGTGGTTGTGGTTCAAGATGTGGATGCAGGAAAGCGAGGTTGCAATGCTTTTTAGCTTGTGGCCAGTGTAATGGGCAAGCTTGTCTCAATGCTGTACCATATGAGACCGATGTCAACGAAGATAGGTCCTTTGATCCAGAAATCATGAAAGAATTGGAAACGAATCTAGATGAAGATGACAATGAAGATGATGACGCCCTTGAATTTTTACAGCTGCGAGAAGACGATGACGATGAAGAAGAAGAACATTGAAATTAAAACTCATTATTCTTTTAGTTACATAATCTGACATTCACAAATGTATCAAATGAGATTTTTTAATGAAAATATTATTTAAACTTTTATTTCTTTTCTATTCATTTTTATTTATTAAAGAATAATTACTATAGATTAGATTTAAATTATAATGTAATATATATTTCTCCCTTTACAAATTTATAACTACACGGGCAGGTAAGTGTTATTAAATAAATTGATACTTAGTTGAAAATAAATAATTAATGAAAAAAATATTCAAATATAATGTATTTGTTAATGAAAAATGAAAATTATTTATAATTATTTATAAAGTTATAATTTATAAACCTTAAATGAGCTGATTTCCTTCGCGACAACTAGTTGATTTCAAATAATATTTAATCTGCGCTCGCGCTGCCCTCTATCTCAAAAACGATTCAACGTATGATCAATGATGATCAATTTTTGAAGTTACAGCCGTCAAATCATATGTGAATTTTGAGAATACTTTCATTATGCCAAAATACAAAGTTTATACAAATTTACAGCTGGGTATGTCCACTTTCCTAGGCAAACCCCCTAAAATGACTGGACTATATGAGACTGAAAAACAATCCAAACAATCGACATATATTCAACTAAATATTATTCAGTTATGAAAAGCATTGCTACCATTTTCTTCTAAATGTTAGGCACACTGGTTCTCAACATTTTGCCTATGAGAACAGAAAAACAGATATAACTCAGATAATTTCAGGCAACCAACAAAATATTCCATTTCATGAGAAATAAATGAAAGAAAAAGTTCATCTGAATAACAATTAGTCACTGAGAAAAACAATTATTATTAAAAAAAAAAGATATCTAGAATTTAGCGAGTTTATGATTATATTTCAGATAGTAGCAATCCTAAGTAACTAATTCGCCTATATAATAAATGTAGATTACCTGAAAGTTGGCAGCCAACATTACTTAACCAAAAACAAAACATTCGTAACCCATTATCAGTGCTACAAAATGCAATTTTTGCACTCCACTGTTCTTGAAGGAAAAGCCTGACTAAAATGGCGATATCATCTCATCTTACAAACGCCATCTATGAGATCGACACGAATATCTAATATAAGTGAACATAGTTTTGACAGCATCTTTGTTTGGGCTCTGATTTCATCTAGGTAATTAGTTGCTTAGCGATGAAATTTGTAGTGAAACATTGAGGGCAAATATCTTCAGGTGGTCTATAAGTTTGTATTATTCAAATGATAACAAAATCTATTTATTTTTCAGATAATTGGACTTATTGTTTCGGCTTTGTACCTGTTGAGTACCATATTCGCCTTAAGGAGTTACAGAGGACTTTAAGTGTTATGTATAATTCATTTCGTTTATTTATTATTTATTTTTGTAATGCAGAAAAACTTTTTTACCACATTTTGTATTTCAATTTTGAATCATTTTGCAGTCAAAAATCACTTGAAACCTGTACATTCTCAAACTATTTAAGTTAATCAAAATAATGATTTTTTTAATTTACTTCATCTTGATGTTAATTTTTAAGTTAGTTTGTTTCTATTAATTTTTATTCACAAATCCATTAGGAAAACGTTCAATTTGTAATTGTCCTGAAAGTACTTTTATCTTCAGGTTGCATAATTCAAAACCACACTTTATATTGAAACAATCCAATGTGGTATTTGAAGAAACGGAACTATCAGTATCATAATGAGGTTTTCGATATTCATGTTTTTGAATATAATGAAGGCTAACAAATGATACCCAAAGAAATCTCTTGTATTTTTTGCTTTGAACTCTATAGTCAATTCTATGATGGGTTTTGCAAAACCATTCAGACAAATGGAAAAAACATAGATTGCATACAAAATTAATCACTCTATTTTGTATTATTCTGATCTTGACAATCAAAAGAATACATACTCATTTAAACACTTTTAAACTATCATCATTGATATCAAATCTAGCCCCATTTGATTTTTTATCATTTAATTATAAAAAATAGAATAGTCATTTTTAATCAATTAAAACTCATCGTTTTGAATATTCGATATGTTCACATCTTGAACAAGTATAAAGATACAAATATAAAGCAACAGTATTTTATAGGTATATTTATCTCTCTTTGACATGAATATATATTTTTAAACACAGATTCAGTTAATTGCTGCCATAATGTAACTAAACAAATCGATGTGCCTTTAATGTACGCATACTTCATATTTTGTAAAGTTTCAATTATTGAATGAATAATTTTTGTATTAATATATAATATTGTCTAATTGTATTTATACAAGTTGTATAGTATGTGAAATGAAACTGTGTGATTAGGAATTGCTAATTAAAACATAAAAAATTGATGGTTTCTCAGTAGAAATTCTCCTCGAACAGAAAAAACCAAATATCGTTATCTGGAATATGATTAATTTTCAATATGACAAATATTTGATAAAGAAAATAATGAGTGTGTCAAAACTATTTAAAAAAATGCCATGAAGCAAAGGAAAAACTGCCTCTATTGACTCAATAGCGGGCTAGCTTGATTCTTATTGGTTGAAATAAATGACCTTTTACGTGTGAAATTTTGCGCAGGCAGACATACTTTATCAATGTTACTTTCCTCTACTTTTTATTGAAATTGTTGGTGTTTTGAATTTCTATCGCCTCTCTATATAATCTTGGATAGTAGGTTTCTTTAGTGGGTTTCTTTAAACGGGGAAACGTGGATGCTTTCTCCCAGTAAATGTTTCGATGCAGTGGATTTGTTGGTACGCCTCATGGCGACAATTTGTCTTGTCTTCAGAGAGTTAGATACTTTTTTTGTGGTTCCAATGTAGACTGATCCACAAAAAGTAAGGACTCCGGTATATCCCTGATATTGATGAAGGTCCTCTGGAGTGTTGAACTATCCTTACACTTTTTCTGGTAGTTTTTATTAGCTCAAATACCGATTTCACTTTGCGTTTTTTCAGAATTATCCAGGACACTTTTCGTTGGCAGGCCCATTTGGAGTTATCTTGTAATTTCTTTCCTGAGCAACACTTCGGGTATCAAAAAAAATGAGCCTTGAAAAGTAATGTGTACGTGGCTGATGCGGTGGAAGCTCTTGTCTCCTACCGAGCAGCGATGAGAGTTACAGTTTCTATGTTAAGGTTCATTGCCAAATGTAGAAATAAAAATTTTAAATATGAAGATGGATTGAATCCTAATAAATTAAATGAATTTCATCAGTTCGGACTTCCATTGTCTAATATGATATAAATTGATTTGAAATCCCTGAAAGAATCTGTAAAGAAATTAAAAAAATTAGCTGAAAACACAATTTTATTAAATAAAAAAACTGAAATTACAATGAAATAACATACAAGCAACAAC
>WOGO01006104.1:440-11976 GCA_015342085.1 Leptinotarsa defecta
AACGAGTATCTAGTGGACTTCAAAGACTCCAGGAAATCGGTTGGAGGGAAAGATGATACCTTCTTACGAAACTGCAGCTGCATGAGCAGGTGTTTGAATATGATGAATAAGTAGGAAACATTCCCGTTTTCGTTCATCATTAAAACTTCGTTCTTGAAATTCTTCGTCATGAACAACACTTGTAAAATGCTATTCATGTAGCAAGTGTTTACTAAATTATACAATCCAATTTTCTTCACTAGATTTTCAGGAAAACTCTCTACTGATTCGTAAGGAAGAACATGTTTCACAGAATCTCCATAAGAACCATTTCTCAAGCTACGATCGATCCTTACAAGTGAAGAAGGGTTTCGTAGAGGGAGTGCCAATTATTTTAACAAAAATACGATGTTATGAAACATTAGAAAGAGTACATTGTCTCGTACATTCAAGAGAGATAGCTGACTGGGTGGCAATATGGCTAATATATAACGTTGAATTTCTTATTTTTGGGGGGGGCATGCATGCATAATTGATTTATTTTATTAGGGTTCACAAGCCTTCGAGAAATATTTAAAAATATAGCTCGTTAAATTATATTTAGAACCATGGTTTTCGAGTACATTTTATTTCATATTGAGAATTTTTTTCATGATTTTAAACGTTAACGGGTTCATATACACTTTCTGTGATATCAACATGAAAATGTCTACTGCCGGATATATTTCAAAAATAACGTTTTTATTGCGTTTTGTAATATTTGGATCCCATATATAGATAATACTTCCTTTCATTGCATTTCTTTCACTTTCTTCTTAGATTCAGTTGTTGGAAGTGAGTGTGATTTTACTTTGAATCACGAACGAATCAGAAACTGTTTACAATTTGGCAATGTTCTTCATTTGTATTGCTCCTACTGGTCAATCGAACAAGAAGCGGGACTAGGCCCGTGACGTCACGGGCCTAGAAAATCTTATTTTCAATAATTAATTACGGGAAAACAAAATACACTGTTTTTCAATTTTAATTCACCACCAAATGAACTGTAAACCAAAAATCATGAACAAGCCCATAACCTTTTAGAGTTCTTGTAGAATAAACGAGGCTGTTTCTGTGAATGAATATATTCTATGTTGGATTTATTTCCAAAGTAACTCGCCACTTTCCTCCATTCAACCTATTAAATTGCTTCTTTGAATTGTGTCTACATGCATTTATTCAAAGCAATTCTTTCTTGACTATTTTTGAAGCATTTCACCTCCAATAATTCCTGTAGCACTACACGTATCTTTAGAGTATTAATGTGCTTTTTATAGATCTCAGTAGATTGTTGGAGTTCATATATGTCTTGTTTTGTTTTACATCTCACTATTAGTGAAGGAATTCAAAAAAGCAACATTCAGGTGTCAGTTTAATCGGTGTTAACTTATAACGAATTAATAATAATTAAATCCTCACTTCAAACTGGGTTAGGAAAACATCCAAGTTCATTTCTGTTTTAACCGGCATCTGACGTTTTTACGGTTTGGATTATTTTTATAAAATTTATATCATCAAGTTTCCGCTGTTCGAATGAAATACTGAAAATAAATTGGGGGGCTTGCCAGATCGTCTGTGTTTGGTTTAATAAGCAACGAAGATTTATCGCGGTTATCAATTTTCGTTATCGGGCTGTGAATTAACGAACTGTGAAAGTTCCAAATTTAGAAATATTCGTAAGAAATTTGATCTGAAAAATTATATGGTACCCTTTTATTTAAAGAGGTAACCTGTCAAACACAAAACACACTACTGCTAAGTATAAAACAAAGCCGCTTCCCGCTGTCTGTCCCTATGTATGCTCAGATCTTGAAAACTGCGCAACGGATTTTGATGCGGGTTATTTTAATAGATAGACTGATATAAAGGAAGGGTATTATGTATGTAACATGCATATTATAGTGGATAATTAGAAGTTTCCAATGTGATGTCGTGAATAAACACATTTTTTGCGCTTTCATTGCAAACGCTGGGTGAACCCTACGAAATAGATCAAAATAATTTATAGTCTAAGTAAACGGTATTGTGCACACTTAAAGTTGTTGACACTCTCGAAGGCCAAAAAAACCAATACATAGAAATGAACACCTAGCCACTACAGTAATCCCATCGCGGACCTTGAAAAGGTCCGCGATGGGATAACAATAACCATGCTTCATTCTTAAATTTTTACGAAGCGATTTTAAGAAATACTTCATCAATCCTTATCCCCAGGGCCGTCGCCATAGGGGGATGAGAGGAGCGTCGCCCCCCCCTACTTTTTCGACTTGGGAAAAAGTTGGGAAATTTTGAGGCGTGAATATAGAAAAAAATAATAGTAAAGAAATGAATAAAAATTAAAAAAATGAAAATAAGAGAAAAGAAAGGGAGAGGTAATAAGAAAAGGGAAAGAACCAGGAGAAGATTGGGATTTTCCAACGTGCATAAATTGGAGATCCCATACTTTGAAATTCTGAGTTGTTTGAAAACTTCAAAAAAGTTTGATTTCTCCCAAGTAAGAGAACATTCCTGAACAGTCCACAAATTTTGAAGTTACAATTTTACAAAATTTCGAACTTTTCGCTGTTTTTTCGACTTGGAAAAGTTGGTAAATTTCGGGCCTTGAAGATAGAAAAAATAATAGTAGAAAACAATAAGCACAATATTATTTAAGTGTTGTTTCCTTTCATTTGTATTGAATATTCCTATACATGTTGGATATGGTGGAAGACCAAGGACCTTGGTCCAAAGTAGAATAATTGCCATTATTATTTTTATAATTACCAAAATTTATTTTTGTTTGTGCATACCCTAACGGGCATCAGCATTCAGACAATCTTTGGATAGCTAAGTAAGAAAATTAATATATTATAGTAGTAACTAATCCCTCGGCTTTCATTTTTTAGAAAGTTGGGAAGTTTTACTGGTGGGCTTGGGAAAATTTGGATTCCCTTCCCCTGGTTTTTATTTTCGCTGCGGCCCTGAAGTTCACATACAATTGGCCACCACAACTTTCCTTGTTGCAAAGTTTGAAGTAATTGTGAAGAGTAATTATTAAGAACTGATTATTTCACTTGATGAGTTTTTCGATTGAAAAAGAAGGTAATTTGAAGAAATATCAAATCTTCAACATGTAATGAATCAGGCAATAATTTAAGCTATCTTATCCGGCAAAACAAAAAAACTGGGAAATAAAAACCCAGACAGGTACATGTTTATTTTAATTTGAACTTTTTATTTATTTCATTCATTGCAACATTCCAAGTTTCGAATATTCAAATATTCATACTATTTATTCAAGCTAACAGTAACCTTTATATGAGGCATATAAAATCTATTACACTATGCCCACTATGATATTCAACTCCCTTCGTATACATGCCGGTAAGAATCCGTATGACGTATTTACATAATAGATGTGTGTGTGTGTGATGAGTTCAAATGGCGTTGGTATAACCAATTTGCCAGTCTATTTTAACATGTAAAATGTAACGGGAATTCTCGTTTTTTTAAGGAAATATTTATTTATCCGTCCACATTTATATTGTCTCTTTCAAAATAGTATCTGTTGTATATTATCCATTTGTACCAGAGCGTCTTCAAATTTCTGAAACACGTCACAAACCCAATTTTTGGGATTGACTTTAGCTCTTTCATCTATGATTGTAAAACGACAGCTCCTTAAGGTTGTCTTAATTTTTGTGAGTAGGAAAAAGTCATACGAAGCCATGTCTGGTGAATATGGAGTCTGGAGCATCTTTGTAGTATTTTTTGGCCAAAAATTCAGAACAAACAATGAAAAATTTCATAGCATGAGCCAATCGATATGCCAACATAATCAGCAACTCCTTCGATTGTAATTCGGCAATCAAGGCCGTAGCCAGAGGGGGTCAAGGGGGATTGATCCCCCCCGAACAATGTGAAGATTTTGTGATGAATACCAAATAAGGGCGCGAAAATGTGAGGATTACTGACACTGATTGTGAAACATCGTCAAAGGCTAATTCTTTTCTGAGATCAGTCATTTCAAGTGATTTTGTTATGAGCTTATGTTGCTTAGGAATGTTGTTCCCATACACACTGACACTATGCAAAATACTTCACTCTTCCATTTGCGATTTGGCAGCAGCTTTACAACATGTCGATTTAATCATAAAGACTATTGAAGATGTTCGCCAAAATATTGATTCAAAATTTGCCAAACTTTTTCCAAACAGAATTTGCTTTGTACTGTAAAGGAAGAATTTAAAATTCCGCGAATAACGTCACACGAAGAACACATGGCAAACTACAACACAAAAGATCCTGAAACTTATTTTAGAACTACTATAATGATTCCACTTTTGGATGATTTCATTGGATCACCTTCAGTCGAGACTCCAAAATCATAAAGCCACATTATGATCTCTCAACATTTTAATTCCTTCTGTGTGTTGCAAAGAACAAATCAATAGTAAATATCAAGAAAATTCCTTTGAGCTCTATAAAAAATATTCAGAATGAGTCTTTGTGAAAGCTGAATTAGACATGTGGCGAATAAAATGGCTGGAGAAATCTGAACTAGATCGACCAACATGTGCAATAGAAGCTCTTGGAGAATGCAACCAGTCCTTATTTCCAAACATTCACAATTTTTTAAATATCTTGGCGACCCTGCATGTTTCCACATGTACCTCTGAGAAGACTTTATTTCCTCTTAAACGCCTCAAAACTTATTTAAGAAACTCCACAAGCCAGGAACGACTAAACGGTTTGGCGTTAATGTCAATACATCGTAGAGGAGGTAATTGGGAGGTAATTGATTTGTACGCTGCAAAGAAAGCTAGAAAACCAAATTTGATTTTGTGAAAAGATGTTAATATTTCTGTAATGGTTTTCTAATAAATATATATGATAATGTAACACCATTTTCTTTCTTTCGTTATTCGTTATTTCTGTATTTCACGTTTTTCTACTACACCAAATCACCCCCCCCCCCCGAAATTGTTTTCTGGCTATGGCCTTGTCGGCAATCATAATTAACCATTTCTTTCAATTTTTTCACGATTTCATCAGTTATTGATGTGCTGGGACGTTCAACATCTTCATGGCCATCTTGGAAACGTGTACCATTCACAAACTCTTGTTTCACTCATGGTAGACTCACCAAAGGCCTTTATTAACATTTCACACAGTATGTTACAATGTATGTTACACTTCATTTAAGTTTTACGCAAAATGTGATACAGTTGCTTCAATTTAATTGTTCAACTAACGAAAATCGTCCTGCTCTTAAAACACTTAATATCCAAATCCGTGACATTAAAAAATAACCGTTATTTTCTTAACATACCTCGTATGTATTCGTAAAAGTAACGGGCATATTTCTCTATTATATAAAGTAATTACTTATCTAATCAGCAGTTTCGCTGTTATAGAATGCACTATACAGAACAATTTGCAAATCATCAAATCAAAAAATAATTACCTAATATCAATTTTCGTGTGTTACTTACAGTTATATGTTCTGAACAAATTAAAATTCACATATAAGGTACCTGTGTAATTTAATATTTTGAAACTGAAAATGTATTGCCGTTATTTCATTTCGATCAAGACCAACAACTTTCAATATTACCTAACTATCGAGAGTGACCGTTAACTCATTCTTCATTTTTTTATCAAAACTACTCTTATTCAAAAATATAAGTTTCCAAGAACTGCCTTACAAGAAAAGGGATTTTCCTTTTTGTTGGAAGATTGCTCACGTGCAGCCTATTACCAAAAAAGGCAAGATAAATCTTCCAAATAACTATAGACCAGTCGCTTTGATATCAGTGATATCAAAAATCATGGAGAAAGCCGTAAACCTCCATATCCTATAATATTTGGAAGGTTTCAACATTTTGAGCGATCATCAATATCGCTTTCTGAAACAAAGATGAACAGGCGACCTTCTATCGTATGTCACCCATAACGCAATCGAGAAACATGGAAAGTCACGAGCTGTTGCGCTTGATATTTCAGAGTCCTTTGACTGTCTGTGGCATGAGATTATGCTAGCCAATCTTCGACGCTATGGCTTGTCGGATCATTTCTGTGTATAGCTCTCCAGCTTTCTGAAAAACGTTCCCTACACATGACCGTCGATGGATATCTCTCGAATACTTTCACCATCAACGCTGGTGTTCCCCAGGGATCCATATTGTCTCCAACTCTCTTTTTATTGTATATCAACGTCTTTTTGGGAAAAAAAAACAAAATCCAATATATTGGTTTGCTGACAACAGCACACTTATCTCGTCATTACATTTTGATTCCAGGACATCGACTGCGGATGCACATCTTCGCTGGCAGCAGGAGGCTTCATATCTCAATGAGGATCTAGAGGTAATTTCGAATTGGGGTGAAAGTAACCAGGTTCAATTCAATGCCACAAAAACCCAAGAATCGGTTTTCTCCAAAAAGATAAATGTCTCCGAACCGGATATAATAATGTCAAGACAGAACCAGAAAACTGTACACACCTCAGCAACTTTTGATGCTTCATTTAGCTCAGATCAGACCTTCTTTGGAGTATTGTTCTCATGTAGGTCAGTAGTCTGGTAGGTTGACGTGTGTAATTTGCTCCACTCACTCAATCTACCGCTGTACGAACCGGTAGGAATCACACGTTAAAAGGTAAGACCTCATAATTCCTTAGCTCGCACAAGTTTCGACTTTTGAGAGTTGTCGTTCGTAGGGGAGCGTTCGAGGGGCAGCTGGTTAACGGTTCCCCAAGGTGGAAAATTAGGGGTTCAAAGATTGTATTGAATTTCGTCAGTTTTGAAGTTGGAAACCTGAAGTTTTGAGTTAATAAAAAAACTTTGTAACTTAAAATGGTCTGTCACGAAACTTAATGTAACAAATCAAATCCTATGCGAGCGAAGCCACGGGCAACAACTAGTGTTATATACATATAAACCTTTTTCTTGGATCAATCACTCCATCTATTGAATAAAACCGCATCAAAATCCGTTGCGTAATATAATTTAAAGATCTAAGCAAACATAGTCATAGGGGAGTCTAAGCGGGGATTTCAGGATTTACTAAAGCATTGCAGATTAATATACAGGGTAATACCTTGTACTCGGTTAAGTACCTTCACCAAATATACGCCTCATGTAAAAGGCCGCACGTGAAGGATAAAGGATCAGATTAGTAAAAAAAATTGATCATCAGAAATTCTCGAGTGCGTCAGGTTGAGGTAGGGTGAGTTAATTACATGCTACAAAGTGTATATTTCAGTAATCTGGCAATTTGAGAGTGACGTAAAGAAAGGGAAGGGCAGCAAAGTTGTATAAAAATAACGTCATTTCGACATTCTTAAGCGTAGCTAATTTTTTTTTATTCTGAAGGAAATAATTCAAGGATAACGAAAAATATATAATCTGACAATTTCCATAAACCGAAATAACAAAAATTCATCGATAAGGTTCAATGCGTGCAGCTGTGTGATACCTATATTTCCCTCTCCGAGTTTCTATTCCATTTTCACTTTTTCTCTATCTATTACTCTCTCAGTCCGTCCCCACTCTGAATTTTGTTGCCATGACGCCATCACAGGTGTTCACAAAGATTTGTTCGTGATGAAGATGATGATGATGAATAATTAATCAATTGATTACAAATATTTTTTTAATTATTTTCTTATAAGTACAAGTATTATATTTAATGATTTAAAAAAATAGAATTTTTATTTTCTGTCAGATAGGCGAATCCCTCCAGATAATCGTCAGATTATGAGACAGCATGTCTAAAACACAAAGATGAACCATATATATCTCAATCTGATGCGCTTGAGTATTTCAAAATGGCGATTTTTTGCACATTATAATGATGGCCGCGAGTTTGCGTCAGATCGAAATCGTCAGATTATTGAATGAAAGCTTTTTTTCGTTGAACTTAACACCCCCTTAGAAAATCTGACGTGCTCGATTAAATATTTTTTCTCTTCACTTTCAACCCTTACGTACAAACACCCGCATCATTCAAACGATCAGATTAACATACCAACATTAAAAATGCGTAGGGAAGGACATTGATGCTATTAATATCTGACGCGCTCGAGTATGTCCATGCAACAGTATTTTTTTACAAATTTAAAAATCTATAGCCGCTTCCCCTCCGATGAAAATTTATATATTATATAACATTTTTTTCTTATCATCTAAGCTTTGCAACCTAATATGTCTCAATGACGCTCGAGTAAATCTCCATTTTGCATCGTAGGCTCCTCTACTATTATGTGTGCATGGGATAAAATATTTCAGTGATGTTTAGGTCTACCTTTTAACCTATTTTCTTCCTGTTCTTTTGATTTTTGTGATGTTAATGGAAATTGTTATGAATACAAAGTAAAAACGCTAGCTAGAAAGTTTTTACTGTATGTGGTCCCTTGAATTTCTTGAATTTGTTGTCAAACAAACAAAAATAAACTTCAGTGGTCAAATGTTGACACGGCACCCACCCAGTATTTGAAGACATAACCTTCTTTTACTGAAAAAGATGCAAAGCTAAGAAAGAAATAGGGCAAAAACACAACAAGTATAAGTAATTCGAAATATAAATTTAATTATCTATGGAACATAGTAAAGGATCTACAACCTTCAATCCAATGAATTATTTCAGCCAATGAAATAGGACTTGTGAAAGCTGTAAGATGATATTGATATATTATTGGGTCTTTACTTGAATGATAAACGTTTAATTTCCCTTACCCATGTTTGACATACTACTGGATTTACTTGCAAATAGACTTTGTTTCTTTCGGTACGATGTCAGGATATAAAAGAAGCAACAATTATTGGGTTAGACGGGAAGAACTAAGAAAAGTGTCAATTGATCTGATAAACAAGAAATACGCACTTCTTGTAAAAATATCAGATTTCAAAACACATATTCAGATAGCTTCTGTTGTAATTGGGCAAGAAAATCTGTTCTTGTATAGGTAATATTTATCTTTACAGCCATCCCATACTCCGCATAATAGATTATTCGTGAATTACAAAAAAAAAAAATGTTAGGTTCAACGTGTTGGTGATATCCAGTTTGGGGAACCTCGGATTGAGAACCACAGAATTTTTTATTTACCAAATCCTAAAAATTACACAGCATTCGTCGAACTTCAGCCACGTTATTTGCTGGTGCAAAAATAAAAACTTTGAAGAGACACGTGGCTAGAAGTTACCAATGTCGCTGAAGGATATGTAGACAATTCATTTACAAACAAAATTGAAATTGGCAGGACCAATAAAAAATTTTCGGATGAAAACAATCAATGTGACACGGAAACTTTACATCCTTGTTCTGACTTCAACAAAAGGTATTCAAATATACCAAGCAATTCAAACAAATTGAATCCCTTCAACACTAGCAATCGTTCAATTTCAATATTTAATACAAATACCTAAGAATCAAACTGTTCGAAATTTTGTTCAACAAAGGAATATAATAAAGGAATGTGTCTCATTTATTCCTTGTGCTACAGGGTTGTCGAAAAAATAGTGTACGCAACACATCCGATAACAGTTTTTTTGTTCTCGCAGACTTCCAGGACTCTCTCCTAAAGAAAGAGTTTACGTAATGGCAAATTTCAGTTAGATATGCTACTATCTATTGTGGTTAGATTCGATAAAAAGAATCCAAAAATATTTGAAAACTATTAAATAAATGAACCATCTACTGGAAGAAAACAGAAAAAGAAACTGAGGTTCTGAATGAAATAAACAAGTAATATTATTTAAACATTGAGGTAGGTAGGTAGGCCTTCGACGAAAGAAATCACTTGAATTAATATTTAGAGAAAGTCTTATATTCTCTTCCCAAAGTTATACAAGGTATTTCCTAATCAAAATATTTACTCAGTAGTTATAAATATAGCCGACACCTTTTTTAAATATATGCTAAGTTCATGTGCCGAAAAAAATATTTGAGATTGTAATTAGAAACGAGTTAGATTCAATCAGTTGCTTAGTTCGATACCCAAATCTCGTAAACTGTTTACTTTTCCTTGGCAATGTTTATAAAAAGTTAAATCGACCGTTAATTATAATTACAAATTAATCGCTTCACTTGCGAAGTTGAAGATATCAACAATGTTTCCACAACATTCACGAAATTTGACCAAGTATTATTCAATTCATCTGTAGCGAAATCGTAGAAAAGGGGTACTGTACTCTAGACCCTAGACAAAACTACAAAAGGAACATACCCATCATGATAATCGCCTAGGACAGCTTCTGTTAACATATTTGATACTTTTTCAGTAAGCAACTAGAAAGAGTTCTTTATGATTTCGAGGAGAATCACTCACAAAGATGATCACGAAAATACTAACGGTTGGAGTGGCAGATCCCTCCTATTTACCGGGGCGCTTGTTTACAAGTATCATATGGCTATGGCGGTGTAGCACGTGGTGGATACGTGATATTCTGTGGAGTGGAGTGAAATAAAGCGAGCACTCTTTTGTTCTCAAGAAGAGAAACATGCCACTTATCTAACCATCTTTTTCTGTCTGGCTTATCACTCTTTCAGGTACTGATAGATTTACGTGAATTTTCTAGTAGTCGTGTCAATAAATATGTAAAACAGGCAATCTTCCGAAATCTTACTGAACAGCTTGGATTTGATGTTTTTTCAATTTAATTTTTTTGTTTCTTTTAAATTGTTTAAAATTAGAAATTTCCGAGACCAGGAAAAAATTGTTTACAAAGCTTGAACAATATCGCTGCTATTTATGCAGAAACAAGTTTTTTATACTGTACTCACGGGAAACTTTGAAACGAGCATATATTTATGCTATACCTAGTGTGCATGTCATGAATTATTTGAAATCATGTCTTTCAAAAAATAGAAAAATCACATCCAAATTTCATTATTCACATTAATAATAGTTGCTACATTACCTATAATGATTATTTTTCATATATTTTTTTCTTCTTCGAGTCGTAACATGAAAATATTCAAACTACTAGGTGAACATTTCAGTTATCGAAATAACCAGCTGGGTTCTGTCAAAAAATGTATGCTCAGTTAACGTTCCATGGCCAAATAAAATTGGGGACGCCTTTTCTATTTTAAACTTGCAAACTCTTTGAAATTTTCGTGTTGGGTAAATAGGCAAAGTGATTCATAACTCACACCTTCGAGGCCAATCACAAACGAGCAAATTCATAACAATACAGTTATGTTTCCTACTTAAAAAAACATGTTCTCAAACTTAAATCATTGAACTGACGGTTGGTTTTGAATTATAGTTCATAAATAGAAACGAGAATACAAATATGGACCCGAAAAGTGAAAACGAGTGTATCCCACCAAAAAATCCAAATATGAGTCTAATTTCGAAATATTTCTGTTATAAATCATAGAAAAAGTATAGTATTCTACTCGTGAAAATGGCCACTACTTTGTCGATGTTCGTATCTATGATATAAATTGAATTGAAATCCCTGAAAGAATCTGTAAAAAAATTAAAAAGAATAGCTGAAAGAACAATTTTATTAAGCAAAAAACTGAA
>WOGO01006105.1:0-11976 GCA_015342085.1 Leptinotarsa defecta
TTGAGGACCCTGATGAAGACTGACTCATCACAAACAGTGCGTGAGATGGCGGAAGAACTGGGCGTCAGCTCTAATGCGGTTTTTGATGGTTTAAAACGTATTGGAAAGGTCAAAATTTTGAAAAGTAGGTGTCCCACGATTTGCAACCGGGCAAAGAATCACAGCAGAGTTCTATTGTGAGGAAATCGACGAAATGTACCGAAAATTGCGGCAGCAGCAGCCGACACTATATTTTCAAGCTCTTCGTAAATTTTCTCAGCGGTAGAGTCTTAACCAATCAGGATCAGGCAAAACGGCCTTCGTCGACTTCATTGAATCCAAGCACGCAATTTTTATGTTGACGAACTTAATCGACTTGCGTTACGTTGACAAAGCTGCATTGACTCAAATGGCGCTCATTTCGATTAAATTGAATAAGCATTCCCAAAAATATTAGTTTAAAGTAGACTCATAAAAACGGACAGAATTTTCTAGGCAACCTAATAATTCATTACAATCAAACCTATGATAGATAAATGAGTGCATTTTTAATCAACGAATTGTTTATTTTGAAACTCAGTTTTTATTTAACATATCATAGATAGTAAAACTCATTTCACACATGCTTCACAATAAAAACACAAACAGAAAGGCAATGTTAATGAAAATTTTTGAGAAACGAAATATCCAATCCCAAGTTAAATCCACACGACTCTACATAACAATTCATAAAAGTCAGTCCTCGTATATCTACAAAACCATAAAAAAATACCTATTGTCACAATATTCAAATAAAGTTTATGTCACCTTACTGGACAACTTTTGTCAACCAATATATTTCACATCAAATAACACCCTCTCCAACTAGTATTGACGGCAAATATGTATGGCTTCACACAAAAATATAAATACCTGCGAAGCTTCATACTCACGTGGTAATGTAGGAGTGGATTTCATTTACACTAATATTATCCTTTCAGAGAAAATTCGGTGATATGAGGTGTAAACATATTTTTAGGGTACTTCGAGATAATTTAGATAAATGAAGTGGTTCTGCCATAATTGTAGTCTTCCACTGCCAGGTTCAAGGTACAAGTTAATTCAGGGATTTCCCTACATTGAATAGTTCAACTGGAGCCAGTGGACAAATTCAAATAATTTATTCACATACAAATACATAAAACAGATGAGTTGTCTAAAAATAATATGGTGAATAAATGGAGATTTAACTCACGAGGTGGAATTCAACCTGTTAGTGAGCATTGACAACTGGTGTTACTTTGCATGAATCTGTGTATATTCATAGATTTTGGAATTGTAAAAACTCCGAATATACTTTGTATAAGAAACATTTCTTGTTGAAATAAACATGTAATACAAAGGTGAAAAATCTAAGAAACAGATAAAAACTATAAGAACAGAAATTACTATAATAGATACGAAATTCAATTTAAAAAGTAACCTTAAAAATTCATGTAGACTATACTATGGTCGATTTACAATAAAACAGTTTTTCTAAACTGATCTATCAGTTAAAACCGTTTTAGGAAGTATAGCGATTTGAAAGTGGACAAAGAGAGGTTTACAAAACTTCCTGTTTTGCCTTGGTCAAGTATCAAACAGCATGCTTCTGCATTACAAAAGTATTGCTGATAAAATGACTGCTGCTCATACCGAAAAAAATAAACCATACCTAATTGGTATTTTATCAAAGAGTGGTAAACTGTTTTTGCTACGGACACAACAAATCGCTAATCTTCATTTTACTATCAAAATACTTGACAGCCGTATTTTTGCTATACCCTAGTTTTTTGCTACGATTCTGAAACTAGAATAGCCGAGATTGTTATGCTCTTTGGAACCATATAGTTGCTATCGTTCATTCTCTGTTGATTGATGGAATCTTTGGAATGAAGTAGTGGGAGAACTCAAATCAAAGACTACATTTAAATAATCTTGTCAAAATTTTTAGAACTGCCAATGTTAGTCTTGACGTTTCTTTGGTGTGAGTATTTATGATTATTCTACTGATGCTGGTTGGAAACCAAGAAAACACTAAATGGACTTACCAGAAACCATAAAAAAGCGAAAATAGAGTATTAGCCCAGCTAATGAGTGGGTCAACAGTTGGTTATTTTCAACAGCTAACTGTAGACTGAGTACAAAATTTTCAAGAGGAAGCAAAACAAGGAAATTTAGTTAATTAAAGGTTTCAGAGGATATTCAAGAAACATTTTATTTCTAGATTTCCACTACAGTTTGTTAGGCAATAAGTAGACCGTGTGGTTTTTAGAAAAAAAAACAACTTGTACAAGATTTCTGGATGGATACATCAAGTTAAAAGGCATATTTGTTGTCTTTCATAGTACTATATAATCTTCTCTTGTTTTCGCACTGGTGTATATGACCCTAGGAGTACAGGATTGCATGCTTTCTGTTGGCAGGTATAAAGTGCCAAAGGCATACGGCCACTGAGTTTTTAGGCGTTAACACAGTTTTACAAAAACGCAAGACGTTTAAGAATCACGTTTTAGGAATCACAAGTTATAAGGTAAGATCCCGTTAGTCCTTAGCTGAAACAAGTTTCGACTTCTGAGGGTTGTCGTTCGTAGGGGTGCGACAGCTGGTTAACGGAAAAACAGATTTTAAAACAGATTTTTTTTAAACAGATTTCACTACACAATAGACGTATCTATACCTGAAGAAGCTATTATATAGCGAAACACATGTTGCGTTTTTGTAAAACTGTGTAGTGAAAATCTCACATTGAAGTGGAGTCCATGAAGCTGCAGTATTTTCCAGGAACCAGTCACACAGCTCCCAAGCAGCAAATAAAAAAAAAGATACTTGATATGACCCAGTACGTCTGGCTACACAGGTGACTATGGCTACAATTGTACTGGCTGCCATCTAATTGGATGAATAAATTGTGAATGATAAATTAACCATAAAATATAGTCTCAAGTTAGGAATATTACGTCTATGTCGTTTATCTTTTTCGGGGTACATCATGAAATAGGGTTCAAATACTGAAAATATATGTGAAAAGTAACGAGCCTCCCCAATTTTTTTAGGAGAAAACACAAGCACTACATGAAAATCGCTAAGGCTGGAGATTAAATCCATTTGGAAAAACGTCTCAGGAAGTTTATTCCACATAAACGCAGTTCTCCAGATGAAAGAGTTCTCAAACAGTGAAGTTCGAGATGTACTGAGTTGAACCTCAAAATGATGAGCAGCCACAGTCCGTCGCATATTTTTGATATGTACCGCCCTTGGTGGAATCAAATGTGTCAAGCCACTTGAACATTTTCCGTAAAAGTATTTATAAAAGTGTTCTCGAATTCATCGTGCCCTGAAACTTAATTCCAAAGATCCTTATTGACTGTTGGTGTGATGTCGATGATTATCATATTGTAATAAAACAAAATCAAATAGGATGTCAATATTCAATTCATATAGTTTTGAAAGTAAAAATCACATTTACAGAGCTTGCTAGTTGAGCAACTATTATCAATTATACTGCATTCCAGTTGAAAAAAGCCACCGTAAATAAATCTGTAAAAAAATCAACTTTGGTTTTGCGGGGACTGATTTCTAAGTAAAAATTAGCCCCTTGTTAGCCACACCCTCCCTAAAACAACCCCATGTGAAAAATTTCAAATGGAACTAGTAGTTGAGTGACACCTCATTTGAAAAGTATTCCAATTCTGTACCTAACCCTGTAACACTCTCAAAAATGTAACTATGCAAGAAAAAATAAAATACTCTTTCAAGATTTCATTCAATTTAACACTAGTTTAAAATCACACACAATCACTTTTTGAAATGTTTAAACTGAGACCTATTACACGATACTATTAAAAAACAAAAAAACTCACAATGGAAAATTTTTTGGATTGAAACAATGGGTTTTTACTATGAACATGGAAAAGAAACAAGGGCCCACTACAACTGTTTTTTCACGAAATCAACCAGGAGAAATGTATTGAAATTGTTATATAAATTCATGGAAACTGATATTATTAGACAACATGACCATTCAGGAATAGTCAATAATGAAGGCATTTGTATTGCAGTTCTAGACCATGATGTCTTGATAAATATGCAGTCTTTGACTGAAGCATCAAACATAAAATTTTTTTCAGAATAATCCATCTCAGGTGCCTGGGACGGAGAAAATTCTTCAAATGTCATTGTTTTTATAAATGTAAAAACTGATTCATTCTATTTTTTGATTTTTCATTTTTTTGTGAAAAAATTGAATATGCAATGTGATGAACTTAAAAGTCAGTTATCGAAAATAATTGAAAGAGTACATAAACGAAAAAAAAAAAAGAACACTTCAGGAATTTATTCAGCTGCAGTGAGCAAAAATAATACACTGAAGTTTTAATGTCTTGAAGAATCCTTTAGTTATAGAGAATGGTATCAGTGGATATGAACAAATAAGTTTATAAAAAATTTTTTAACACCATCATGTCCTAAACAAAACCTATCTGTTGAGTTGTTAACTCTGTCAATAACTTTAATGACAATGATTTCAAAATGAATAATGTTACCCGATCTTCCATAGTTATAATGGGGGATTTCTATGTTACCATAGCAAGTGAAAAATATGAAGCAAAAAAATCAACAATTTCCTCCAAACTATTTTCATATTGGGTATGCAAGTACATTGAGTTTGATGCCAAAATCACATGGGATTTACATTTATCATACATTCTATATCTCGAATGTATTGAATATAACAGGATTTACTACAGGAATTGCTGAGTTATTTACATTTACTACATGAATTTGAGAGAAAACATAATAATCATAATCCACTGTGTGCTTATACTTTCTGTGAAATTTCGTGGTTTCTCTTACTAAGCACTTCAGTGCAGGAAAAAGTGGAGGTTTATAAACTTTTACAAGAACGGTTCATCATATCATAAATAACATCATATAACATGTTGACAGCTTCATTAACATCTGCGAAATTTAATTGTTTTTAAATTATAAATACACTGACACATTACTTATGAAAATTAATAAGACTATTCATTACATTAGCAATCACACGTTAAAAGGTAAGACCTCTCTCCACTCCACTGAACAACTAACAATGGTGTTCATTATAATCTTATATCCAAAGATTATAGAATATAGTAACTTACTAAAATATATTATATAAAATGAACTGGTATAAATGGATGTTCACATTCTTGTTTTTAAATACTTTCCAGTAGTTATCAATCATACAATGCTTGTCCAAGTATAAGCTGAAAAATCAATTGGTCAAATATCTAACTCAGCTTTTTTTGATGACTTGTGAAAAGTAAATCACTAAAAAAGTAGTGTACTTTCGAAAAAATGTTTATTTTCTTTGATACATTGACTAATGGATGTGTATTGGTCAAGTTATCCCTTGAAAGTGATGAAAAGGTTTCCGAATGATGACTTTATATTATAAAATAAAAGTAAAAAATAACATTCTATAAGTCACAGTTAACTGCAGTTATTTCAATATTCTCATTCACAAATTGGCTGTACTGAACAAAATATTTTTTACTTTCATGAAGGGCCACACATTACACGAAAGTGTTTTGTAAAAGTAAATGTAAAAGTAAATTGTTTTAAGTTATATGAAAATTGTTACTAATAATCTTATTGATAATAGAAAATTGAGAACTTTTGATCATTAATACTATGACGACGGTTATGTTTTTAAATTAATGTTATCCAAAATAAATAGTTTCAATCAAAAATATTTCAAAGCTGCTCTTGTCAATTGTTAATGAAACTTTGTTCAAGTGACGTAACTGTGCTACAGAGTTTTAAATCATCATCAGTGTCGCCACTGACTACCTCTCTATGAGGTGAACAATAACTGTGACTCTTTGGGAAAGAAAGTTTTTGGCTTTTTGGCTTTCTACTACTCCATCCATTAATCACTCCTAAAAATAAAACCCCTTCAATTCAAACTGTAACTCATTTTATTAATACTATTGTTATGATAACCACTTCCTGATTTTGGAAATACAGTACAATTTTTTTCCAAACTATGTTCCCAAAACTACCACTTTCTCTAGATACCCAGCGAAGTTCATTGAGTAACAAACAAACCATATAATGAAAGTTTCAGCTAGCAATATCATAATCAAGAGGTAAAAATAGTATTACTATCAGAAGTTAATTAGCTATCTGTGATACAAACATTTTGGATACCTACTATGTTGGAAAATAGTAGCATTCACAAAACATTTCACTTGAACTGCTCCTAGCAATCATATAATTACTGAATGATTAGTAGGATGTAGAAACAAAGAGGGGGGCGTATTGTGAATACAAGGATTCTGGAGAAATTCAAGGGCGTTTACATGTTCAAGACATCAGCTGACTTTTTCAACAGTAGGTCTGCATTTAGTTTTATTTATTTCTGATCAACAGGTACGACAAATTGAAATATTAGATTGAACTCAAAAATCATATAAGAAAAATTGTAAAATATCAATGACGCATTTTGACATGAAAAACATCTAAGTAGACTAACCTACCTTAAAGAGTGATTCCTTTTTCCTTATCACGTATCACTAATATAGAAAACACTTCTCTGAGACATAAAAAACACCTATTAAATTGTATTTTCAATACGTTAGCACCAATTTTATATACAAAAGACGAAATTTAGAACAGACAAGACGACACTTCCACTAATGACGTCGACAGGTGTACCAACACAGATTTGACAGGAGAACGACAATCAGTGCGTCAACTCCTCTACATCGCCCGAACCGCGAAAAAAGAGGTGTTTAAAAAACTTATCAATCTTGAAAAACAGTGCGTAGTCTTCGTCAGTTTCAAATATTTTCCATTTTCTTTTTTGTATTTTTCAACTATGAAACCATTGATTACCCAATTATAATTGAGCAAATATTACCTATACCTATATATTACAGTTATCCTCAGATAACGTCAGCACTTTCTATAAACTCTTTTCTCTTCTAAATATTCAAAATCAATTTGACTTTAAATACGAATAACTTCACCACCAACGCTAGCGTCATTCGTGGTTACGAACATTTGGAAAAATAAAAATAAATCACTCCAAATTTCTTTCTCCTGATCAACAATAATAATAAAAACCATCCTTAGAAAGAAAGCATCGGATAACATAATTTTGACAAGCGAAAGCTTTGTTAAATTTGAAAATTTTGTCTTATGGACAAATTAGTTTCAAGCAGCTTTCACTGATCAGATTTAAACACAGACATGCCTATTGTCCATCGCACGTTTCTGCCATTTGGAACAACACATTGTTTTTCCATTATTAATGTTGATATATCTCCCTCTTAGTTTTGAACCCCAAACTAATGTAAAATACAGCTGTAACTATCAAGATATTTGATGAAGTTCCAATATTCTTTTTTTTCATTCATTATTTGCACATGTTGCATCTTGCAAGCCCACCTATTATAAAAAAAAACAAGAAATGATACCTACGAAAATTCATAATTATCATAGGCATTATACAATAGAGTAAAAAATCCAGATGGAACTACAAAACCCCTATTTGAATAAAACATTTATGAACAAAAGTAATGGTGTTCAAATGATGGGTATACGAAAAGAAATTGACACTTGATAATAAACTCTAAACACAAAAAAGGTAAAGATATACACTGAAATACACCCTTGCATAGTATTATTAAAAAAGAATCTCGCTATCGTTTATGAAACTGTCACCAAACTTTTTCTTTCTCATACATGTATACTTCCTTACACAAGATATTCCGGCAAATAAAATCAAAGAGGCAGATTTTTTAAAATATTTTTATTATTTTTTGGTGTCATCACAATGTACATGTCAATGATACAAGTAGTCACTGGATGAATTTTGAAGTTTTAAACGTTTCAACAGAAACTCCCCAGAGTAAAAAAACTGATGAAATTCCTGAAACAAAATAAAAGAATTAGGTAAATATAACAATCACAGAAAAAAAAAATAGAAAATAACCTTTTTGGCTTTCTACTAAAGTATTCATTATAAAAAAGGGAAACTTCCAAGAAAAAAAATTAGCATCTAAAGGTTACCCAAAAATCTAGGTCCAGTTTGAGAGCTATAGCGATTCTTGTATAAATTGTATGTTTTTTCATGATGCATATTCTTCTATTTCAATTACGAATGTCTGGTGTGTTATCTTACAGAAGATACACTTTAATGTCATGGGGTAAAGTCTCTGTTGTTCAAGAAAGAAACATTTCAATTCAGTGTCTGCAAGGTAAAGTACACCTATTTTATATGCGTTGAAGAAGTAGAAAACCAAAAAGGACATTTTCCAAACTGGGATATATTTTGAAGTTAACCAGTAGTTCTAAATAACAGGGGGAATGTCCAATCCTAACACTTTTAATAATGGAAAATAACTCTTTTTAAGTAATATATTGAAAAATATACCCAATATTGAAAAGACTGTATCCCAAAGTTCATTTATTCTCGATCTGTATCTAGTAGCAAAGTGAATACTAGACGTAATGTCTCCACGTTTTAGCTATTCCTAGCCAAAGAGCAACCGTTTTTTCAGAGCTGCACGGAGATGAATGGAATGATAAAGAGAATGTAAGGAAACAATTGAATTACTTAATAAAATAATATTCAAAAGAAACTTTAGAAGATGATGATTGAAATAAATGTATACCACCTTCAATTTAAATGTATCTTGAAAACTGAAGGTGGAATAATGCACCAGTCCCAAGTTGTAGTTCATAGTCACAAGTTGTTAGTATAAAATCTCAAGTTGTGAGTATAAAGTCCTAAGCAGTTGTCAGAGATTTTCGGTGGCAATCTACATGCATAAGCATGTATATATTATACCTCTTAAACACTTACATCTACGTGTACGATTCTCAGTTATTAATAATAACAAATGGAAGAAAACATGGAAATGGAATTTCTTCAATTTAAATCATGCAAGGCAGCTTAACAATGGTGCTTGATTCCACGTTAAAGTTCAATTACCTACTATAATTATATTATAGTAGGTAATTATAACAATTGGAAAGAAAATAATGAAAACTGAGAAATTGTTAGATGAACTTACCATAATATACATCTACTTAGACCTCGCACGCATCTTCCTGCGTTTTCGCTTTAGCCTTCGCATACGCTTCTTACGCCACTGCAAAAATTATGTCAATGGTCAAATGAACCCACACTCAAAATTAATAAAATATTTTTAGTAAAACATGTTTTGGATTCTTAGACTGTATCTGTTATCAACTAAACAGACCAGGTGGAGACCCAAATTGATATACCCACAGACAAAATTTTTCATACATGCATAACAGTATTCAAATTTTCTCCAAGGGAAGGAAACTTTATTATATCCTTATATCCTCATGTACTCTGTACACTCGGGTTTCCAATGGTTTGATGACCTCAAAAATGTCACTAATTGTTAATTGGTACGAAAAATAGGTTTTCTCAAATACATAACAATAGAAAGTAATGAATAACAAAAAAAATGTAAAAATGAAAATATAAAAATGGGAGACAATGTGGTTACAATTATAAAACGTGCATCGATAATACATTACACTTAAGAACATTGCATCTAAATTAACAACTATTAAATTTAATTCAAAAATATTATCAATTCTTACCTTAGCCCTCATGTTTGGGCTGTTGAAAAAAGTCTAGTTAGCAAAAAACTAGACGATTCCCTTTATAACAGCAGAAGTATTCTCTGTACAATACCTCAAACACAAATGAAAGATGAAATCGAGGAAACAACTTTCGCAACCTCGGTAACAAAAAATATTCTTCTTCTTATTTTCTGTAAAGTGTCCAGTGTTGCCGAGGTGAATAAAAGAGAACTATGGAATGAGCGACATCTAGGAATAATCAAAACGTTAAACTTTAGGAAAACATTTCTTACTACATGCACAAACATTCAAATAATCGTTTTTCTACTGTAATATTCTTATAATGTAAAAGTTAGCTTTTCGTAATGACTAGTAGATTCTAAAAGTATTATTCAGTGAGCCAGGATGATTATTATATATCAGAAAATGTGTCCCGCACAGCTTTAACTGATACCTGACACTGGCAAAGGGATGCAAAACATACTCCCAGAATCGGTAAATCAATCAACAAGTTCATACGGAAGTTAATATGTGTTTAACGAAAAAACGCAGTTAGAGACATGCTTTTAATAAATTGATGGATGTAGCCGTTACTACCTGGAAAATGAGAAATAAATAAAACTTTCTATGATTTTTGCAACTTGTATTTGTGATTAAAGTTACTGCAATTTCGTTCTATAAGAATATTTTCAAATGAATACAATACATTTGTATTCATGTGTATGTATAATGTATATATACATATATATGTTCAATGATCTATATATTTTAGATACCGAAGCTAAAAAGTTGATAAGGCTGAAAAATGAGTTATTTCATCTCATAAACCGCATAAACGAAAATCAAGTAACTCTTTAACCAAACATAAAATATCCATTATAACGATAGTGTGCAGTAATTAAACTCGCCTACTTCACTTCACACAATACTTTTTATTCACATCATTCATCGAAGATACCAGAATGAATCTCACGTCATGAATAGATGATTTCAATGAAGATCTTTGTAGGCAAATGGTAAACAATTTTCGCCAAATCGTCTACCACATTTATCATCACATATATGACCCTGAAAACTGCTTCTCGGCCAATTATTGCATAGAAATGTTCATGGTTCGTGCTTTTTGATTTATAAACATTGTTATACCCCTAGAAATGCAACGCAACGTTCTCGAGGGACTTGTAAGATTCCAGTAAGGAAGTAGAAAACGAACGCCCTGGAAAATTTTTCCTGATAATAACAGGGTTTGGGTTCCTAAAACCTGCTAGATCTAATCAAGTATAGAAAAAGATAAGTCTTTTTTTCTTCACTATTTTTCTAAGACTATCAGATAGTATCCAGAAAGGAATCACACGCTTGACTGGAGCTCACTGAATTTGTGAGAAAATGATCAACTTCGACCCTTTCTGATTTCAATGAATAGGAGGGCATACGTAAATTACAAAACTCGTAATTATAACTTTGGACTAAAACGCTTTTGCAACTTAGCTTCCGTGTTAACAGGGGGAACTTTCGATAGCTGTAGTTCTTATACATTATATATTGATCTATGCTCGTGATTCGATGGTAGGTTAAACGTTTATGATAAACGTAACGCAGGATTTTTCTGAAAATTTTACGTCTTACATTTCCTTACCTGTTCTATCGATCTGAAATATCGTGTCGACAGCTGAATGGCCGCAGGGTGAAATGCGGTTAAGAACAATCCCCTTGGGAAACTGGGCGAAACCTCATTGTAATCGGTCTACCACTGGTAATGAGGGGCTCTGCCAGAGGTGACCAACTCTTCCCTTATTGCTACTCGTGGGAACACACATGAATGAAACAAACACAAAAACAGAAACAACAAAAATCAATCCCGAGGCTGGACAGAAGTGATCACTTCAATCTAAGGCGGTGGCTGGGGAAGAACAGAAATGTCCACCCAAATCTACCCCTTGAAATGAGGCTGGGCATAGCAGATCACCTCGTGATGTAATACAAAGGCCAAGGCGTAAGTGCATTTACGGCGCTGAGGCCAAAAGGAGTAAGAGAACGAATGAGGCAGAAGTGGCAGCAACTATTAGTGCACCCTCCTCTTCTCCCACTCCGCCTCCAATAGCAAGGGCACTTCCTGCGGCGGGCGCCAACAGCTCTGCCTTAAATAAAGGCAAGGAACCGGCTGCTCCTGAAGGAAAGCTCCCTCGCTTGTGCACCTCTACGGAGGGAACCCCAATAAGGTTGAAGAAGCCACCGAACGACAGTAATGTCACTGCACCTTCCAAAACTTTCGCGGAGGCCACCGTGAGACACCTTGAGGTTGCCAAAAAGAGTGTGTGTTCGGCGAGTCTTGGCCTACACCTGCCAATATAAAGCAGATGTCTCCTA
>WOGO01006106.1:0-11974 GCA_015342085.1 Leptinotarsa defecta
ATTACATGATCTTTCAAAGGTTTAGTCATGGTTCAAGGAAGTAGATAAGTAGTCCCAAAGTGAGTGAACCTATTTGACTGTCTACCACAATCTGCGAGGGTTTATTATAGGTCACACCAATTCAAACTCAACGAAATGAGTCCAGCTTCTTGCAAGCCTCTTCACGACAGTGACTTGTTAGTAGGTCTGTTTAGACATTACTGAGTTATTAATTACAATCACATTGAAGGTAGATAATATCAACTATTGTCAAATGTTCTTTGCTAGGTCCTACATTTTTTGGTAAATAGTAAAGAATATAACCAATATTCGTGGGAGAATTAGATTGATACGTCAATCGTTTGAGGTCGCTTTGCTCGAACTGTTAGATCTAATGGTGAGCAAACTATAGGTACCAACTTGTTTTTTAAGGGCCGGTTTATAAGTACACAAGACATAACTCAATAAATAATCACAAGTTCAATGAAGGATGTCCCGATTATAACTTTTTCAAGTCATAAAATGAGGAAAGTGGTAGTTTTCAACATCGGAGGACGTGCCCCAACAGAAAGTTCATTGATTTTTATATCTCCGATTACATTAGGAAAGTCGAAGAAGTTTCGATTTATTTCAATTATGCTACATGCGTAATTGATGCTCAATTTTTTTCAGGTCTGCTGTGCCACTTGGACGACGCCTGCACGAGTAACCCGTGTCATGCGGATGCCATTTGCGACACAAGTCCCATAAACGGATCGTACACATGCAGTTGCGCCTCCGGGTATAAGGGAACCGACTGTTCGGAAGACATAGACGAATGCGAACAAGGTACGTTACAAATTATTACATGTAAATAACGCCGATACGTGCTAAACTTTACAACTACTGTGCGTCGTGAAGGTATCAGCGGAGTGTCTGCGAGTTCTGACACGCAGCACTCGTTTTCTGAATATAAATCACGCTGAAAATCTGAACGAGTTGTCAACCTAACGGGCTAACTTGGAAAAATATTCAGAATAGTTCTATCTGGAGTTTGAACTTGAAAATGTCCGTTCCAAAGGTCACCTACAATGTGTTCGATATTCAGTCTTTTATATAATTTGTCTTTATCTAAGAAATATTATCAAACAGAGGCCAAAACGTTTTTTGTACAAAAAGACTAATATCTTCTAGAAATTATTATTTTTCAGTAAATTGATTTTTCTGTCTCGAATCAAAATAACTGTCATGAAGCAGATTTGTCTTTTTCGGTATCGAATAGTCGTAAAGTTTCTTCGAGGATATTAGTGAATTGCCTCTCTAAGATATCCAAAGGTTGCTGATGAGCAGTTGAAGTGTTTTCATCCTAAAGTTCCTGGCGTGTACGAAATTGTATATAAATACTCTTTCATATGTTATGTTGTGAAACATTTCCTCATTGCATTACGAGTTATTGGTGTATAAATTGAGGAAGAAAAAATATATGTCGTGTAATTCACTGTTTATAACAGATGTCTACTATAAATGTTTTCTCCTTTTTGTATTTAAGAGAAACTTCTGTTTATGATATTTGTGGTGAGTTTTGATTGATATTTTTTTTGTAAATTTTCAACCGTGCATATATTATTGGAGAAGTAGAAAGTAAGTGAATTTCAACCTTTACTTTTTATCTTGTATTTTGCAATGTTTAACAATACAGTTTTGCTAAATAGAGACCAGCAAGAAAATATCTCAACTATTTCCAAGCTAAGCTTTTTTTTAACGCTAACAATCCATCAGTGACCTATATTCTCTTTTCAAAGAACTAACCTTCTCTTAAGCAAACTGTGATTCAAAAAAGATAAGAACAAGCTTTTGTCTGATCTAAAAATATCTCTCATCACGTCTTCTTCTGATAGTGATGAATCTGTTGAACCAGAACTTTCTTGGGGATGGCTATGGGTATGAACAAAGAGGAGCTGAGATGGACGCTGGTAGCCTAGATGATTGCTCATTGGCCTGTCGTGGGTCTATGAAGTGACGCTGCACCCTGTGGACGTCCTGGGGCTCGATATTGAAGTCTCATCCTAGTGATCCTCCCCTTTCCTTTACCAATCGCTTTCGTTCCCTCCACTCCCGTTTGTGGGAAAGTTGTAAATATTGTATATTATATACTCTACATTGGACCTCAGATTCACCATAGAGAAATAGACGATAAAGAATTTCTGTTTGTTGCATATCTGCTCTATATCAGATATTTACGGAAAATTGATTACGAAGTTGCATTTAATTTCGTTTTGAAATTTCAACTTCGATTAAGAAAGACCTTTGTTTTCGATATTTGATTTGGAAATTTTTGAAATACACATACCATCCACATCCACAGATATTTTTAAACAGACTTGAAAACTATAGAAAACGTCTTTCTAAACCTTTAACTTCTATTTTTTGATTCAGTGAAACTATTCATTATTTTGTGCACATAATACTTTCATATTTCCCAAGAATTTCCAACTCGATATCTAAAAATAACTTGTTAGCTTGTGAACTTCCCCAACACTTTCATTTCAATAAAGTAACTCGGTTCGAAAGTCAATTATGTTCTTGAAAAAGTATTTTGGCAGAAAAATGGTTTCATGCCATAAAAGCAGTTAATAACCTTACACGCTATTTGTGAAATGGCTACTCGTCCTATTTCGTTTTTTCTCTCGATTAATTGAACACGATCATTAAACAAGATTAAGTCCTCCTCAACATTTGCATTGCTTCTATCCAATTATTTCAGAATTTTAATAAATCGGCGTAATCCTCCATAACTCTCTTATTTTGCATATAAATGTTAAGTAATGTTCTTTCTTGAGGAATACAAAGTTGTGTAAATGATACGGGAGTCAAGAAGCGGTAGCAAATCGGTCTAGATATTTGTCATTTAAATGTTTTTCTCATTTTAATAGATTTATACATAGGTTTTTGATATGACCGTTTTTTTATTGGGAAGGATATTCTTTTACTTTTTCTTCTGTTGTTTAAAACGGTTTAAAACGAATTGATAGGATAGTGATATATCATGGCGAGGAAAAAGTGGAGGTGTAGTAAGTCATAAAAAATATGAAAGGTTATTCAGAAGGCCGTCTAAAAGTCTTCATTGTTTGTTTTTGCATGTTTATCAAAAATTCGTTCATATCGTTTTTGGAATAATTTTATGATTGTGAAAGTCGATAAGACAATTTTTTTTCCTAGTGAAACGTCGTTAAACGGCGATCTAACTCAATAATAATAATAGTTTTCTCATTACGAATGCTCCCAGCAATCAGTCCTTGTAATTGATCGAACCAGTTTTGTAATAGTTAAGTTTAACATGATTTATCCGAGTCATTTGCCCAGAATACACAATTTATAGTTACGTGAATCTGAATCTACACTGGTTTCATGTCTTCAATAATTAATACAGCGATTTGCATTCAAAATAACACAGATATATAACTCCGGAACAGTGGAATTAATGCGATATCAATTAAAAACACTAACATAAAAACGAGGTATTCATCGAGATAAGGCACAGCATGGGACTCTAACACATGATGGAAGTATGTGCTGCGAACTGTGACTTGGGGATTCTAACATGGTTCGTGAACAAGTGGGATCAGGGCTCAACGATGATTACACAAGTCGATGACTAAATAGCTATCCATGATAATTGACTTTTCTGTAACCTGTACCACTTCGAATTGTTTTCGAAATTTTATTTCAATGTTGATCCGAAATTTCACCTCAAATATGTCTTGTCTTCGGAAATGTTCTGAGAAGTGAATATCTTCAATGTGCATTACTTCTGAATATAATGGTCTGCAAACTCTTCAGGTTGACAAATTTGTGAATTACAAGTCTTGAACGTGAATTTAACTCGTGTTATTATTTTACGAAAATATAGCTCCATCAAAAGTCTGCTTGTAGATACAGCAGATATTGATTTCATAATGAATGGAGAGCCAAGGCTCCTACTCAAGTCTCCTACCTAAAGCATAATTTCCTTAAAAGCATGCAACATTCAAAGTGACAAATACTCTGATAGTCCCCCAAGAACATGAGCCTTTTTTTGTTTCCCAATCTTTTGGATACTAAAGTTATTCAGAATTTTTATCTCGAATTTTTTTTACTGCTTTAAAGAAATTACTTTGGTACGTTTTTATACATTCATCAATATATCAAATATTTTTACAATGTTGATTTCAACATTTATTGATGAAATATTCCTCAGCTTCTTTATTGATTTCTGTGTCCTAGAACATGAACACTTTTTTCGGAATGCCAAATTAAGTTGCTATTGAGATTCAAATCGTTATATCTCAAAACATTGGGAGTCCAAACCTTGACCATTCAACTGAAAATATTGTCAGTCACTTTCGAACAAAGTTATTCTCTGTCAATCTCATAAATATGTACTTCAATGAGAGGAATGTGTGAGAGTATTGTTTTTCGCGTTCAAATTGAAATTTAATTCGTATAAAAAAGCCAAAAACATTACCGTCACGTTCAGAATGTTCATTTTTATTCTGTCCATCGAATGGAACTAAAATAAATTGTATGTACATGCATACTTTCTCGAGATGAAGTGATCAGCGCGGTTATCTCTGCACGGCATATTTTGTAATTTACATTTTAATTGAACCTATAAGCTACACAGAAGTCTGCTTTTTTAAGTATCATTATCATTGAAAATCAGGTTGGCGAAGTGGTCAATTTGCAGCTTCTGCATCATAGGTTTTTTTTAATTTGTGAAAACTGTAACTATTCGCTATATCATTATTTCTATTCAAGAAGTTGCAATTCTGCAGTTCGTAAGAAACATTAATTTGATTCTTTAATGAAACGATCGGTTTAATATTCAACAGACAGCTAATGAGCTGTACTCTGGGACATTGGTGAACCCAAAAATGATATTGAGAAATTATCGGACTGGAATAATTTGGTGCCAAAACACTCATGATTCACAGGCAACAAAAAGGCTGCAAGGTATGCAAGACACAAATCATCAATTCATCGACGCTACGGGTATGAACCAGTGGTAGGGGTATCAATATCTAAGATCTTCAGAAAATGAGTCACTTGGAAAATCTTTATGAATGAATCTTTTGAGGAACAAATAAAAAAACTACTTCAACAAAGCAGGAATCGGTTCAGAACAATTAGTGGGCATTTGAATAAAATAGGGTTGTATAATGGAGACCTTAGCAGGAGATAATGAAGAAAGGGGCAGAGATAGCTCGTTATATTTTATGCAAATGTGAAACACTGGATCACAGAAGGTGAATAATTTGCAGATAACCACACATACCTTGCTGGTATGTGAGACCTACGTTTTTGCAGGTACGTGTGGTAGATACCCGGTGGAAAAACGAAGATAACCGAGCTTATGCCGCGCAGAAAACTGAGTAAAACCATCAGGCATCTGTGCATCATATTTTGTTTTGAAAGATTCATCACACATAACTTTCTATATATGAAAAGTCCAACAATCCGGTTTCGGATTACTAGCTCCTCGTCAGTGCGTTCGCTCCGTGTGAAATTACCAATCCGGTACTAGTGGAATTAAACGAAAGTTGTGAAGGAAATTAGAGTTTTTATCGACTTCTATAGAGATTTTCAGCAACTTATCTGGGCTAACCAAATAGTTTTCCTTTCCTACGGTGGCCAGGTGGGTTAGCGTGAGTGGGGTTTGTACCACTCATTCAATCGACCTTTAGGTGAAACGGTGGTTCGAGCCGCGAGGCCGGACGATCGAAAGTGTCAATACAATAGAAATGAATCAATATGAGAACTATATTTAAAAAGTATCCTATTTTACTTCTAATACCTCCAAGACCATGTGTACAAAATTTCATGATGATCGGTTGAGTAGTTTTCGCGTGAAACCGTAACAAACAAACTTACATTCGCATTTATAATATTAGTAGGGAAGTAGGGATTATAATTTCAACTTGAAATTGGAAATGATTGTGTCTAATGTTTCGCATATAGAAATATATGTTGCTAGATTTCGGAATTGACAAAAGGAATATAAAATATGATATTTTTACAGAGCAATGAATAAAGTGCTGACGAAATGAATGAAAATGAGTTAAAATCATAACATAGGCCTATTTTTCAGTGAATTTCAAAAATAAAAGGAATTGTTTTTCTGAAGAATGTGTATTTTTCCATTTTTCCAACGTGGGTCTCCCGTGTTAGGTTCATTTATCGATGATATCAAAACCCTAGTTCAGTTCGTGTTATATACGTCGACGCCTTTTTACAACTTACTGCCAGGCATCGTTCGATAAGTCATCGAATAAGCAATGTTCGACAATGCTGTATCTAATCGAGAGAAGGTCGCTGATCCATATCGATCGACTATTTTTATTCACAGTTCTTTTTTTATGTAGTCTTGTACCGAATCAAAAGGTGTATCAAATGCCTTCTTTAGACATGGTTATAAGCTAAACAAACTATACCGGCGACAAAAAAATTAATTGCCTTCTAGCTATATCGTATTAAATTCTTTCCGCAAGCCGGGGGAAAAAGCGTGGAGTTATTATTCATCGGTTTGTTTGTATTGATGTACAAAAAAGTAACACAATTTTGAATAGATTCCATCAGATCTTTTGTCAGTGTAAGAGAGAACATATTAGGTGTTTATTTTACATTATTACACGCTTCAGTTCTTTTTATTTATTCATCAGGATTGTTACGCTATTATTAGATAGTTACTATTAAAATTGTATGATTACAACTAAGGTACTACTAATCGAATACTTTTAATAATTTTCAGTCTACCCCATTTAACAAAGAAAATTAGACGAAAGTACCAATACATCAAAATTAGAGTCGTTTTTATATCCTTCGTATAAACATTTATATTCTTATTGAATTGACAAAATGGACTGGCGATTCTTATATTTTTAGGGTTTTGATTTTTTATCATAATATTTGATTGTGTGTGTTTGTGTTGAAATGTGTTTTTTCCTTAACCACTTATCACGCCCTTACCAACGGCAACTCTCAAAAGTACTTCGAACTAAGCTTAACGAGCTACTTCACTAAACTATATCCATCTAACAAAGATAGATGCGTGATCAAAAAATGATCACTACGCACATTTGTATCTATTGGGTAAACGCCTGTAGTGTGTACATATACGGTATTTAGAAGTATTTTTTTTTAAATGTCAAGTACCGATTCGGCTGAAGAAACTGCCAATTTGTGTCCCTATACACTCCACCTAAAAAAATTCCTATACCCAGCCGCATATTATTAAAAAATTAGTGCAACTCTGTACAAGCAGCCTTGTCTGGGAGATCACGTGTACTATGCATGATAATGTTTTGGAGCCCTCCATTGCTTAGATGGACAGAGTATACAATATAGGTATTCCTGAAATATTCACTCGTTTTTGTTATGGACTCTCTAATAATCGTTTTTTTTTCTTTCAAATTGGACATCGGGTTTCTGATGAAAAATTCTTCTTCTGAATTCATCATTCAAACCATTTTGAACTTCTTGTTAATATTTCGCAGGCAATTCAGAAAATGTGTTTCTCTTACCGCATGAAATCAATCACTTGAATTGAACTTTTTCCGACTGTGAAAATAACGAAATAATTATTTCGTTATTCACATGTTTCGTTCATTGCATATAACTGCGGGGCGTTGGACTTACCAGTTTCACGAGATGAAAAACCATGACGGATGGTAATTAGCAATTTGCAGTGGCTACCGAGCTACCGCAATAACTCCAGATTTGACTAGACCGTAATCAATCATTCTTCCATTTCGTTTTGTATTATATGCATATACATGAATTAATTATAATATTATTTATTATATTCCCAAGGACTAATTGAGCTTCTCTAGGGGAAATTGTGGGACGAATTAAAAGCGAAAAGTTCCATTAATTACAATACCGCTATGCGGTCGGTATTCGCAATTACTTCGGTGTCGTTGATCGGGTCGCAGGTCAAGTTGCTAATTGATCGTCAATTATATAAGTCAAGAAGATCAATGTCTTCTACTCACAAGAAGTGCACATTTGCTTTTTGAAACATATAGCTTCTATTCACAATAGTTTTCCAATTCGATCAGAAAATTCAAATTCATGCTATAATGAGCATGTCGAAAAATAATTTTGGAAATTGCAGTGCTTTTTTCTCGATGTCAACGGTATCGACTGCTGCGGTCAGTATAGGCTCATGATCTATATAGATACGCTATGTTAATAACTTCTCGAATCGCCCAGCACCAGCCATGTAACGTAGCAAAATCCACCCAATTTCAACTATCTCATAGGCTGAGTAGTCGGTTTGTTTGTTCAAAATTGGCTTTATTCATCAACTTTATCTCCATCAAGAGCCACACAGTCATTCAAGCGCCGCTTTTGAATTTCAATACCACTTTTGAATTTCAATACCACTTTTGTAGAACTTTTGTAGAACGGTCAGCATTTTTTTGAGGTCTGCGGAAAGAAAAAAGTCACTGAAGGCCAGACCTCGAGAATACGGTAGATGCGGAAGCAATTCACAGCCCAATTCATGTAATTTTGCCATTGTTTTGATTGACTTGTGACACGATGCCTTGTCTTGTTGAAACAATTTTTTTTTCATATGGGGTCGTTTCTTTGCGATTTCGACCTTCAAACGATCTAATAACGTTATATAATATTCATTGTTGATAGTATTTCCCTTCTCAAGATGGTCGAAGAACATTAAACCACACACAGCCCAAAATACAGAGACTATAACCTTTCAAGCCGATTGTTGGGCATTCGGGCGCTTTGGACGTGGTTCACCAGTTGCTCTCCAATTAGGTTAGGTTAGGTCCAAAGTGAGTGGGTCTATTCGACCCTCTACTGCAACCCGCAAGGGTTTATTGTGGCTCACACCTATTCACACTCAACCAAATAAATCCAGCTATTCAAAGAAGCCGATTAGTTTGTATGGGAGTGGTCTTTCAGGTCAGATGGTAAGAGTACGGCACTGCTTAACTCTGAAAACCTGATTCGGTCCCCAGCGGGACCGAATCAGTGTAACAACTACTGTAGTGAAACAACTGTTTGGTATCAAGCTTCGAAGAGTGAATAAACACCCTGGAGTGAGCCAATCCTGGAAGATTCTGCCAGAAATTCATAAATCTTCTTGCCATCTTTGTTTAACAAAGCCCAAAGTGATGCCAATGACAGGTTCTGGTCCAATGAAGCTGCTTGCAGCACCCTCCTTTGCAGGGGAGTCAGTAGCCTCGTTGCCTTCCAGGCCAGTATGGCAGGAATCCAGACCAAATGCTCTTCACTTAGATGATTGTTTTGATTCCGGAGTGAAGTGATGGATGCATCGAATTATGTTTCATCCATTGTCACACATCGTCGCATAAATTACGGTGTGTTATGTTTAAACATGGCCAAACATTGCTCAAAATCATCAAGATGTTCTTGTTTGTGGTCAACAGTGAGCGGGACCCACTTTGAACAGAGCTTTCTCATAGTCAAATGCTCATGCGATATAAAGCCAACACGTTCTTTTGATATCTTTACAATGTCGGCTAACTCGCTCAACTTCACTTTTCGATCATTCAAAACGAGTTTGTGGATTTTATTTTGTTTTCGGGTGTTACTGCCTCATTTGGACATCCACTACGTTCTGCATCATCAGTATCTCTACGACCACGTTTGAAGTCAGCAAACCAACGTTTAATTGCTGTTTCTGATGAAGTGGAGTTCTTATAACACTTTTCAAGCCATTGCTTCGCTTGAACGGTGTTTTTTTCCATCAAGAAGCAGTGTAAAACTGAAACACGAAATTGTTTTTGATCCATTGGTTTGAAAATAACAAAAAAGTGTCACCCTTAGCACAGTAACTCGCAAACTCATCATTAGAATATTATGAAATTTCAACGGCTTCCTTTTGACGGTTAGTACTAACTGAAAAAGCGGTGAATGCAATAAGACTAGCGCCATCTATATGTTAGGCTCGAGACTTTTCAGCCCACGTAGTAAAATAATTCTCTGATCGAAGTTGTGTTCGAACCCATGAGCTTTAGTATTAACATCTTAAGAAACTGGTTCCTATAGAAATTTCAATTAAAACAACCAAAGCTTTGTAATTAGTTAATTTGGAGCCAATTTAGACATCATTGTGATTACTTCTGTTTTGATTTTAGTTTCAAGAAATCGTTCAATGTCCATGTTTCCCTAAAAGCATTTGCACAACGTTTGACATTCATATCTCAGTCTTTGTATTCAAATCATCACCTTTTCGAATTTCAACATTTGAGATTATTATTGAGAAAAGTCAGTAAAGCTAGCAATCCATTGTCCACAAATAGCGGTTGATTGCTGACAGGTGACAGAGATTCTTATTGTACGAAACGGGTCCAGAAGAAGACATATTTGTTGGTACAAAAGAAACGCCTTCATAGAAACAAAATTAAGATATTATAATGAAGTTGGCATACTTTGGTCGATGTCCATCATTCTAGTATAGATTCTAATTCACCAAGATAAATCGCATTTTATAACAACCAATACTTTACTTGTATTAGTACTAAAATTAAGCTTTATGAATTGACCCGTCATAAGACAACGTCAGATACCAGAATATGGCACTTGTTACAGGAGAGTGATAGGTTCAGCATACTGAAAGTTCTCAAATTACTATGCATGTGTCTACATTGCTTACGATTAGTATTGCAGAGAAAAACAGAGAAAGAATCTCGTTCGACCGTCGATGGTTTTGCTAAGGACCGCTTTTAGGAGACTCGTTCCATCTATGATATTCGCCTTTCCTTACTCAAGTTTATTCTCCTTCAAAAACAGTTGACACTAATACTGCATTTGTGGTTCAGCCTAGCACCACTGCTGACACTCATGTTGGATCACTAATGCTTATTTTTTGGTCTCTGGTAATGATTAGGTTTCATTACTCTTTTTCAATATCAAACGTACTTTTGATTTGAATTATATCAGCTACAGTTATTTTTTTCGGTACGTTCATAAAGCGCACCTAACCATAAAGTAAGTATTCGTTCAGGCAGAAGTAAACTAAAATATTGCAAGTATTCTGCAGATGATATCTTGCGAACTAGTGGCCAACAATTTACTTCAATGGCTTTCCTCATTTTTCAGTTGTAAAATATTTCATTAAATTATTTCTTCATTCCAGGTTCTCCTTGCGAGCATGATGGAATATGCGTTAATACACCTGGAAGTTTTGCCTGCAACTGCACTCAAGGCTTCACTGGTCCAAGATGCGAAACCAATGTCAACGAATGTGAATCACACCCCTGTCATAACGACGGATCATGTTTGGATGATCCTGGTACTTTCAGATGTGTTTGCATGCCAGGTGAGTTTATTTTAATTATTTTACACGAATAAATGACATTTTTGCTAAATCAGAGTTACATAACGTCCATATAAATTTCTTGTAAAAAAGAACATGTATTCCATTCAAAATACAATCATCACACATTGATAAAAATGTTGTACAGTATGTCAAATATTACACAGAGCTCGATAGGTACATCAAAGGACCTTACCACGTGTGGGTTTTTTGATCAGATTCAACAAATTTAATCATTAACTCCAAATACAGGGTGTTTTTAAACATGTGGCAAAAAATTAAGGGAATTTTCCTCGGGCTATTATAAGGATGTTTTTTTCGAGGATACGGGGCAAGAAAGAATTTCGACAATAACAATTTTGGTAATTTAAAAATTATTAACGTTACCGAAATAAAAGTATAGCGTACTATACTGGACCTACCAAGTAATAGAAAATCTAACAATTCCGTTGGTACTTATCAACAATATTCCGATTACTACAAAGGGCTGCAGACATTCAATTTGCTGGGTTTAACGCCATCGGAAACGATTCTGGTGTTTTTGAAAGAGTTCGGAAGTCGATGGGGAGAAGATTGGATTCTTGATTCCGAGCAGGGGTAGTTATTTTCAACAGTTCTTGTAGATTAAGAAACATTACATGTAATTTTTGGTAATAAATTGTTATTTTCAAA
>WOGO01006107.1:0-11973 GCA_015342085.1 Leptinotarsa defecta
TCACGTATTTTTTATAAATATTTCAGTACTCAACAATCATCACAGGGGTTACTAATTAACGCGGAAAAATCGGATTGCCTGCTTTGCAAACTCAAAACATTTGATGAATAAAATACCCAACCTTGCGTATTTCTATCATTATTCTTTTGTACTAATAGTTTTCTTATATTATTGGACCTACTTGTATACAAATGGGTGTATAACTAGGAATATTTGACGTCCTCTGTATATTAGGTAATAAAGAATTACGCTTCGTGTATACACTCTGCTATTTGAATTTGTTTGAGGAATTGAGTCACCTTGTTTAAAAAAAGTTATGTCGACCCTGTATGTTTTCATATACCATAGGATCATATGGGGAAATGCAATTACTCTGTATCTTTCCCTACACTCTGTATGTTTTGATCCCAAAATGAATTAATACTGGGAGATTTTGTCTTCTATGTGCTATTATTTCCTCATATTTTCAGAAGTATCTTTTGTGTAATAGAAAAATTTTCAAAATAATTACGTTTTCAAAAATTTAGATAAGCTGAATCATGATAGCTGATAGCGTTCATTAAAATACATCTTCTTTGAATGAACTTACAACACATATCATCTAAGTTATTCCTAAACTATATAAAATTATGTGACACCGAAGAGTTTTATCAGACATAATGTGCGTCACATCGATTTTTTTTTATAAGTTTAAGTTGGAGGAAATTATCTTGAAATATCGTATATATAAATGCATTAGACTTTTTTTAATTACAATAAAAACATAGAGTTTAAAACACTTTCCCGATATATTTCGAATATGGAAAGCAATGTAAGACATTTCATTTGAAACTTTGATATCCAAAACTTTTATAACATTTTGATATGGTTTCAGCAGTTACACGAGTTGATACTTTATTCACAGTGTGTATATTGAAATCAACAAGAATATTTTTCAAATGATTAAAATCGTGGCGAATTCTTCACTATATCGACAGATAGAGCACATACTTAATCGAGAATATTACTAGAGTTTTATCCCAATACCTTGAAGATGATCACTTGGCGATTGAAACACGTGTCGAGGTGTTGAAAATACCGGTTTGGTGTTGGGATAAAACTCCAGTAATATTCATACTACTCCAAAGGTTCACAAATACTTAAACGTGTCTAACATTATGTACAATAACTAGCTACTCGTCAGAGTGTAACCATTTTTATGATTAATAATGATTGAAGTGTCAATCGCTCAAATTTCTCTACTTGAACATTTAGCACTCTCATAACCGTTAGAATAGACATTAACTTTCAATGGCCAGTACAGCCCTGGATGTTTTGAGGTCAACTATTCTTTACAAATATCATCTGTTAAATCTGCCCAAGTCAAATTCTGATGCATTTCGAATACATGCAGCTTTGTGAATTTCCAAAGCCTATAACTTTTTTGCCATGTAGTTTAATTGAATCATTGTTTCCAATAACAATCTTTCTCTTCTTTCATTTACAACTGTTTTTCATTTTTCTTTCCCTCATTCAATAAGAAAAGGCCACAAGTTGGGTAGGTAAGCTTATTTTGATACATGAACATCTACAGTTGAAACTATAAGCTTCAAACTTCCTTTCTGAATGATAGACAGCAAACTTCAAACATTTTCTGTCGAACTACAAGAAAATAACAGACACAGTGAAAGGCCACTGACTGGTTCATCTGTAACAGATTATGATAAAATGACTCGAAAACTGATTATATAGTTTTTTCTTGAGATGTTTTCAAATTGCAATTAATTTGGGTATAAAATTTCTTGGACTAGTTCTTTATTCTATCTTAACTTGGAAATCTCATGTAGATTACCTATCACGAAAACTATGTAGAGTAACGTATCTCTTAAAAAATTCGAAAAATAATGTTAGTATTGAGGTATATGAATATCTCAAATGAGTAAAGATGAATCCAAGCACCTATGATACGGTTTCCATTAATTAAGTACATAATACTCGCTATAAAGATAATCTTTGGGGAATATAGTCAGTTGAATAAAAATCATAAAACATTTTAATGGTCCAATATTCTTCAGTGTAATCCCCCTATCTGTCAAGACGCAGCCTCTCAAAGAGGTTCCTAGGGATAATGAAACAATTTCTTGTCTTGAATATTATAGATGAATATTATAGATGAAACTGTCTCTTCTATACCACTGATCCATCGGATACTAACTTCAGTGCAATTTTTTTAATTCTAATTATTTTCTGGTTCAAACATTATATACACTTTTCAGTAATTCAAACTATATATTTGTTCAAATTCAAATTGTTTTTGTTTTCTATTCCATTTTCAAACAAATTCTGTTGTTTGAAATTGCATTTAGTATTTTGAATCAAACCTACATTTACTTTTCACATTCAATTTGCTATCGTACAAATAAACTCATTAGAAGTTCACTTGGTAGGACCAGATTTAAAAGAAGAGGAAATCAGACCTGTTAAAGAAGAGTGCCCAGACGAAACTTCAACGCCATTCAAAAAACCTTCTGATATATTGTCTCCCGAATTTCGCAAACCAAAAAGAGAAGATGAAGGCAGCAGACCCACCCGTGAAATTAGCAGTGTTATGATGACTACTTCAGGATTTCTTTCACCTGCAAGGGAAGGAAAACTTCCTGAAGCCAAAGCTCCTATTCCTCCTCCTGTCATAGAACCTCCCGTCCCGTCACTCGTTCCCACCGTACAGAATGGTGGTGATCCAAATCCTAAAAAGAAAGCCGAGAAACGGAAAGAAAAATTCAACAAAGAGCTGTTTAAGTCCATACCTGAAGAAAGAGTGTCTAAGAAGAATCCTACGATGAAGGATGTGGTGAAAATGAAGCAGAAAAATGCGGCAGCGGCTGCTGCTGCTGCCGCCGCTGCTTCTAATACACCTCTTTCTGTTACCTCACCCAATCAGCCGCTGCCATTACCATCTCGACTGAATGATCTGAAAATGAGTTCAATTTCTCCACAAAAAATGATGAGAGACAACTTAGATAAAGCTCTTGCGGCAGCAAAAGCTAAAACCGAAAAACTCAATACAACTATTACTCCGATCCCTGTTAAAGCTCATTCCCAAGCTCCTCAGATGACTATTCAACAAGTGCAGCAAGTGGAGAAGCTTTTCAATGAGCCAGACAGGAAAAAAATCAATATATTGAGAAAGATATCGAATGTAAAAGAAGGTAAAACTAAGAAAGATTCAAGAGCTAGTACTCCCAATTTAATAATTGACGAACCCTCCGATATTGTAAATAAAATAAGTCTTTCAAATGATATAACTATTGAACCTATACCAAGGACTAGAACTCCAGAAAACCACTACTTTGACAATGGTTCTCCTCCTGGCACTCCTCCCACTCCTAGAACACCGGAAATTTTAACACATAACACACCGGTTACAGCGACAAAGGAAAAACGTAAGAGAAAGGATAATCGCAACAAGACGGGTCGAGTGAAGAAACTTCCTAGAAAAAATCCTCACATACCATTTTTCACGGAATCGGAATTGGTTGATATGATTATGGAACGTCCAAAAACTCCTGACGTTCATCATTTGAGTCATCTCAGGCAGCAACTTCCTGCTCATATGAACTTGCCTTCGATGCATAACCCCCATTTACCTTTTCCGTTTTTGGCAAATTTTGGTGGGCCAGGTTTGATACCTCCTCCACTAACTACACCGATGTTTCCCTTTGCACATCTAGGCAACATACCCAATTTTGGAAAAAATCCTTATTTTCCCTCAGTTGTTCCTAATTTACCACCCCAGATTGATCCCATGCCTCTTGTATCTCCAAAGGTGAAAGAACCTCCACCGCAGACCCCACCTCCTCCTGTGGAAATCAAACCTGTGGAAATAATTCCCCAGCGAGTTCAGCCACCTCCTCCACTACAACCCATTCAAGTTCCTGAGACCAGTTCGAGTACAGCTCCGATTCCTAAAAGCACATTGGCACAAGATTTGTGCTTGAGTCCAAGTCCTAAGAAGGTTAAGGAGCACAAGAAAGAAAAGAAGGATAAGATTAAGAAGAAAAACAAGAAAGATAAGGTCAAAGAAAAGTCTGAGAAGAAAAAAATTAAGGAATTGAAGAAGGATTCTAAGGTGAGTAAGAATATTGTAACTCTGTTAGTATATAACAATTATATCACTTGAATTTCATTTCTATACAAAATTTTATTCTCAAAACCGATATGAACAAATATTTGGCTCTCATGACATGTCAACATGTGGCTTCAGATAGAATAGTTTTAAAAAACATTTGAGTACTTAGACAAACTACAGTATTTCACTTAGTGACACATCTGATCATGATTTGTATATAGGAATTTTAAAATTTCGCTAGTATTGATTCTTCTGGCTTCCTACGAGAATACAAGTCCAATAATAACAGGGAAATTGATGAATCCATTAACAATATTTTGTACTTTAGGACTATAGGAGTGATCTCACCCACAATGTCTATTTCACTGCCTCCACATTTTAGAGTCTTACATAGAGAAACTAAGACCATCTTAACTTAAAATTGCCTATAAAGCTTTGCTGAATATAGTGAATTTGCAAAATGAGGTATTTTGAGTAACCAACAAAAAACTGCTCTATGTCATTTCAGAAATACTTTGAAATTGAGTGAATTACACAAGATTACATTGAAAAATTTCAACTATCTATTTTTTTTTTAATTTAATTTCCTAGATAAAACGAGAAAAGAAGATTAAGAAGAAGGAAAAAGATATTAAAGAACCTACCTCGGTTCCAGCAGATAATCCCACTAATCCTGTTATTCCCAAAATGCTGCTCAAGGTCAACTCGCCTTCGCCTCGTCCGGAAACTCCAGAGGCTACCCGTAAACTCAACATCAAACCAATCGTCAAAAAGGATGAGGAGCATGTAGTAGAGGACAAAAGAAGGGATCCATCTCCTGGTGGCTTGGCTAGAATTTCAGCCCTGGTTACTGGCCCTCCTAAGCCCAAATCGACTTCATCACCTTTACCTCCTCCTATAGAAAAACCTGTTCCCGAAGAAATTGCGGCTGTGGTACCTCCAAAACCCATTAGTCGACCTCGTTCAACCCCTTCGAAGCCTAAACCTCCTCCCAAGCCTAAGAAGGTTTGTATTTCTTTCTACTGTTCAATATTCTCAAATAACTTTCTCACATAATAAAAACCATAAAGATTTTTTTAAGTCATGTCACTGAACATAGTTGATTTATTGATTTTTGTTTCGATTCATGATCAGTTTTTCAAACATCCTGTGAAACCCATAATTGTACTTTCATAAACTACACCTTACGGTTTGATCTTCACAAACTTTATTTTCACAAATATACACCATATGTCACGACATGTTTCGCTATCACAGTAGCTTTTTCATAGTGAATGACATACCGAAAGTTAATTCTAATTTTTGACTACTCAACTTTTATATACCTAAGGTACATCTCCAAATTATGATTACCAAGAGCATATTATATTAATTTTACATCAATAATACAATGTTGGGTTCTAAGCAAACAAGTTCAGTAGTGGTGACCTATTTAAATCCAATTGATCATTCAGTAAAATGTTTGGATTTTTAAGTTAAATAATTTCCATTGCTTCCAAATAATATGGCTTTAACCTTTAATTTCCATGTGTAAAATTTCTAAATCTCTGCTGATTTTCTTCTAAAAGATGATTTGAGTATGTTAAACTTGTTTTCTCATTTACGTAGCTCATTATATGATGCCTAGATGTGATTCCTAAATGTTCTGTCAATTTTAATATAGTATAATAGTATAATGGTACCTTGGTTCAAACGGAATAACAAAAAATTCCCTAATTACAGTAATATTTCCCTGGAAAAAAATTGAGATTCTTGTCGACCATTATTTATAAGGTATAAAATTCTGACAGTAGTAGCATTATTCATCATATTGGAAACTGCATGCCTGATAAGACAAGAATGTATTTTCTTATCAGGCTTTGAAACCATCCAATCGAATTGTATTACTCAGCATGCAGAAAATATTAGATTACCTATTCCAATCTCAAATCTTGTCAAAGACTCCTGCGTACAAAGATTGTAAAATATATTACAATCAACCACTAGAGATAGGAAACTTAAAAGCTCAACAATCTTTGAATAAGCAAATTTTACTCAGTGAGTAACCATAATAATAATAATAATAATGTTTATTCACCATTTTTGATACATTTGGGTATATAAGGTAAATCAGTTATAGTCATACTACTGCTATGCTGACTTTTTTAATGAAACATTTTGAATCGGATTCAATTCCAATACTAAAGTCATCTTGTGTTAGTGTAATTACCCTGGTCTGATGTAGCTTTCGTTATGTCATTCATTATTTTCTGATTACTTCATGTATTACTTGTGATGCACTGTTTGGAACCTTTGGTGTAGTAATGAATATTACTGGACTTTTTTCCCAACACCAAACCGTTATTTTTAACATCTCGCCACGTGTTTTGATCACCCAGTGATCATCTTCAAGAGGAAGATTATTATGCGTTGAGGTGTTAAAATAATGGTTTGGTGTTGGAAAAAAACTCCAGTAATATTCTTTACTTCATGTTTTGTTTTATGTTTCGTTTTAAATTATTTAAGTTCATCTTCTGACTGTTATGCACTTTGTTATGTGTCTATATTAACATCAAGATACACTTTGCCAATAAGAATTTTGGTTCATCATACAATAAAAGAATATTTCTCTCTCTCTCTCTCTATTCATTCGATTTCAGTGCATTCCTGTGAATAATATCTGTTTCAATTCTATAACGAATACAGACAAAAACTTTGAATAGATTTTATTACAAATTTTTGATTATTCGAATGGTTTTCAATTTTTTCATATGTAACACTTTAATGTAGATATGATATCATAATTTACCCAATTAACATTGGAATGAAACTAGTCCATTGTAAAGGATAACAAAGTACCTCTCCAAATTGGTTTACTAGGTTGCAAAAATTTAAAAATCTTCCTCCAAAATAAAATTCACCCCTAGTTTTTTAAAGATGCTCAATTTATAGAGAGAAATTTTATATCGGTACTCTTTTATTACATTTTCTTCATTTATGGAATTTTCTATTCTTTGTATATCAACAGAGAAGAAAACAAAAACTTTTCATAAAATGATTTTGTCATATAACATTTTATATGTTGAATTTTTTAAAAATCTTTTACATTCCCAACACAGATTGAACAACCCTTCAAGAAAATGGATGAGCACGGAAATGAAGTATGGATATGTCCAGCTTGTGGACATCAGGATGATGGCCGACCAATGATTGGTTGTGACGGGTGCGATGCTTGGTACCACTGGGTATGTGTCGGCATTCAAGTACCACCAGATGAGAACGAAAATTGGTATTGCAAACCTTGTTTGTGCAGAAAGAACGAGGATCTTCAGTCGGACAAAAAGAAAAAAAGAAAAAAGAAGGAGAAAAAGGATCACTAGGTTCATACATACCATGTAGTTCAAAATTTGTAAATATAAATACTATTAGTGTTATTATATAAGAAGACTAATTGAGTGGAAATTAATTGAACACAGTTATGTACATTATGAGTGAGTAAATCACAAGTACATATGCTCTTTGGGTCTGACAATATGTGTATTGTGGTTTCCACATTTATTTTTCAATTAGTGTGATGTAATTTTATGAAACTGAACTATATTATTTGTTAAAAGGTGTATTATATTCATAAATAATTGAAACATTACCGAGATCTTAAATATGAGTATATAAGGTTTCGGATCTTTTTCGTATTATCTCTATAAAGTAATTTTTTCTTTATACTATTATTGGTCTATAATTATTGTTGAAATTGTATATTTGAAATAATATATATTTTTAATTTATTCTATTTTTATTTGCTTACAGGTGTTCAGTGCGGATGTAAAAAGTACTTATCTTAACTTTTCACTGGACCAAATGACAAGGATATAATTTTTTTAGTACTTTTTTGATGATGGTAGTTTTACATCACTTGTCGAAGAGAGGGCGCTATCAATTTTTTTTAATGAAAAAAGGGGTTTTGTGATACTTTGTTTGACAGTTATTTCAATCCTCTATGCTTTACTTTTGGGAATCGTATCTGTTTCTGAGCAATTATCAATTTTTGAATCTACAAACTATTAATATAATCTCAAGAAAAAATGTATTCAAAATCCATCCCAGTTTGAAGTTTTAAATTTTCATGGTCAGAAGTGAAATTCGAACTTAGGTTTTTCGGGCTTGCTTGCCGTGGTCCATTGGAAAGATTAGCTCCGAACGTTTCGCCCATGAGTATGATGGTCACCTTCAGCGGTGGTTGGCAACAATGCGTTGCTACCTCCTCATTTGTAGACACGTTAATGAGACCCTATCGTCAATCATCTTCATATTAGGTTGGATTCTGGCTTCCTTACCCTTTCAACTTATATTAGACCTTAAGTAGTGTGTCACTGGTATTCATAGAGAGTGGTGAAAAGGACCCTTGATTGGGTGGAGCACTGTTAGGTTTGATCAGGCATCGGCATTGGATACCATCTTTTGTCGATCTTTGTTATTGAAGTTGTTTCTGTAAATACCTATTTAACAAGGTTTCACCCCACTTTCCATTAAATACAACTTGGTAGCACCTCCACGACGAGTGATGCAATACTATTGTTTTTCTTATGAAAAAGTAATAAAAACAATGCCTTTTCAAAACTTGAAAGGAAGGTGACTTGTGAAACAGGTGTTGCTACATGTTTTATGACTATTGCTATATGTTGAAAGTAGTGAATTTTGTCCAGCATACGTGGCCCAAGCCAATAACGTTTAGCATAATGCAATACTTGGTGAAGACTATTTATTGTCTTTCATATAGATAAGTACTGAAAATAATGCCTTTTTACTAAATTTTGTCTGACTTCGATAACTTGTCCCGTTGAGTTGAAAGAAGGGTGACTTAATGCAATATTCGGCGATAAGTGATGCCATACTGTTGTCTTCCTAATAAACAAAAACCAAAAATATTGCCTTGCACTAAATTTTGTCTGAATTTGATATATTGATGAGAGGGCAGTAACTTATCCGCACTGTAAAACAGATATTGCTGCATGTTTTTTGATTACTGTTATAAATTTAAAGTACTGATGCGCACATCCAGCCCAGGGCCGTCTTTAACCTATTGGAGGCCCTGGGCATAATAGGATAATAGGACCCCTATGACTTTGACAGAACACTATTTTATTAGAATAGACGAAGTGGATAAACAAGGTTAAATATTTATTTGTATTAATAATCACATGAAACGAATAGATAAATGTAATATTGTCCACAAAAGTAACTTTTTTGGCATTTACAGGTTAGTGCTTAAAAATCTATTTTATTTGAAGAGGAACCCTTCTAGATTTCAGATGAGCAAAATCGTTAATCACTTCTTCAAAATCTATGTTTTTTAGCACATAAGATTCTATCGACATCAGCGACAAACTGGTTAATCTCTGTTGAAGCATTATACTTCTTTTTAATTTGGATAAGGAGCGTTCCCCACTGCAGTTAGTTACCATCATGCTTAAAAAGATTCTCAATGCGATTTCTACTTTTGGAAATGTCTTCTATTTTGTTTTCTTTCAAAAGTTGATATATTTTTAATATACAATCCTCATTTTCACTGTCAATAATTCTAACTCTTTCTCATTAACATTTTCATAATAAAATTTAGCAAATTCGTTGCAACTCTGTCTCAACTCTTCAGAATTCGGAGTTTTCAAGCGAAAAAATAAATCAAAACGTTTACTGATATTCTTATACAAACTTAATCGCTGCTTTAAATGAACGCTGAGGGTATCAATTATGGGAAGAAAGGTTTCTATTTTGAATTTCTCTTCCATTCAGTTGAACTGACGGCACAGAGCCATCAAAAAAACTCTGACGAGAACTTCTGCGTTTTGTTCTTTGGGATAGGTCTTTGTAGTCAGACTCCGGGTTTCTTTCTTTGGCAGACGATTCGAAGTAATCAAACTTATCCCTGAGGTTAATAATAAAATCAACTGAAGTAAACATATTAGTTGCAACGTCCAGTGTTATTGTTTCTTTCTGAAGATGATTACTTATTTTGTCTATTATTTCCAATATACAGTTCCAATATCTGTTAGTATAATATATTCGAGTTTTTTCATTTTTCTGTCTCTAGTTTCTTGTGTCTGTTTTACATCTTTTGCGATGAATATCAAAGCTTCTATAACTTGTTCATGACCTTCATGCAAGGCGCTTACTGCATCTGCTCGGGCTGACCATCTGGTTTGTGAAAGACTTTTAACAACTTTTTTTGAACCTAAACGTTCTGTCAATATATTTCATCGACGAGTAGAGCCCGAAAAAAAGTTGTACACTTTCTGAACCATTTCAAATAACTTTGTTGCCTCCGATACACACCCAGCAGTATGTACACCTACTAACTTTAATGAATGGTGGCAAATTCACATTTCTCCTTGATTCTAGCTTGTAGACCAGTATACTTCCCCGACATATTTGTAGCATTGTCCTAGCTTTGTCTTCTGCAAGATTTATGGGAATATCATGGTTATTTAAAAAATTCAAGATGGTTTCTGCTAAATACCCAGATTTATGCTCTATAATAGGTATAAATTTCAGAAACCTGTCAGCAGGAACACTATCATTCACGTATCGAATTATAAAAGTTAGCTGGTCAACATGAGACAGATCGGGCGTACTATCAACGCTAATGGAAAAATATTTTGCTAATTTAACCTCATTTTAATTTTTTTTTAAACCTGTTTCCCCATCACGTCAATAAACTCGTTACAAATATTCGCTAATAAATAAGAATTGTTACCTTTTCCAGGATTCTCAAATTTTTTCAAGTGATCTGTTATAAATGGATCGAATTCACTCAATAATTCCCCACATTCCAAATAATTTCCATTATTAGGAGATCGTAGGATTTCATTGCCACCACAAAATGGAAACCCTCTCGATGCTAAAAATTTTACAACAGCTACAATCCGTTTAAGTACATTTCCCCAGTAATCTACTTCTTTTTGATGTTGAGATATCTACTCTACAAACCGCTTTACTTCATGTGCTAAAATTATGTGATTATTGTGCTTCCAATCATTACATCCACTCGAAGAGCATAGATTTACATCAGAAAGACTAAATAAAGAGCATGAAAAACAAAATACAGACTTTTTGGATGGCGAGTACAACAACCATTTTTTTGATGCTTTCATTGTTCTTCAATTTGTGAATAAATAATGCTTTATTCAAATACCTAGTTACTGATTTATTACCATCTTTGTAGGTTCTGGATGTATCTGAAAAGGCAGAATCTTCATTTTAAAACTGGGCTGATCCTTTACGAATCAATATTTCGCGATTTTCTTCTGTAAAATTTTCATGAAAATAATCGGCGAGATCGTGTGATATTTCTTCCGGGGTTAGAAAACTGTTGTTCGACTGACACAGTTGTCGCTAATTGTGAAATCACCAAATCTGTTGCTCTTTCGTCATAGGGGCGGTCGCTTTCTGATTCAATGTCTTTTCCAAAGTTGGTGGAAATAATTGTTGAAGAACATGAGGATTCAGAAATTAGCGCAATTTGTGAACGACACGACTCATCATGTGGAAAAGTTTTTTGTTTGGTTGCTACTTACAGAAGTTTATCCAGTAGTAGTAGCAAAATATTATGTTAATTTTGCCAACTTTTCAATTACTTCATTCTGATGTACAACTTTTTTCCTTTTCACTAGGATATGACCGTTTCGACATTATATTATAATGGGGAATGTTCCTCGTGACGAAAATCAAATAGTTTTCATAAAAAAAAGCTCTAAAACAACGCATTTTAAACTTATCATTTCAACCTTTTTCTCTAAAAAATTATTTAAATACTTAAAAAAGAGGAATGAAATAATGCATTCAACATTTAAAGGGATTCGTTTCTATTTCACCATTTGGCAACATCGGTT
>WOGO01006108.1:0-11973 GCA_015342085.1 Leptinotarsa defecta
GGGGGGGGGCACAGTCGAACCATTACATTTCTACCCCAGGGGTCTGATCTGGAGACTCTTCTATTTTTGAATCTGAAGAAATGAACTTTAAATGTTCAAGCCAGTCTCGGATATATCTACACAGTAGGCTGAATGGACTGACGCATATCAGAAAACAACTACTCCACTGTCCAATACCACGAACGGCGTTGGATTATATCGGACAGGCGTCAGTGAAGGAATCTTCATAGAAAATTTCCTGCATAAGTAATAGGAAAGTTTTTCTTCCTTATTCAGAGGAACTGAGCAAATTTCGGATATGCAGTTGGTTAGTACCTCGTCCACTAGATGGAGTGACATTTTTGTTGCTCGCTCCAACTTAAGACGAGGAATGAAATACTCTGAAGTCATTTCGATTTTCAATTATGGAATTTCATTTACATTAGGTCGATGTCGGTCACTATCTTGCACTGACGAGTGGCTAAGGAACCCGAAACCAGTCTGCAAAAGTTTTCCCGTTCCAAAATTGAAGTTCGACTCTTTCAGTTGTATTGCTAATTGCATATGCAGGAAAGTTTATGTGAAGATTCCTGCACTGTAATAGCATCCGGCTATTCCAACAAAAGTCCGGAATATAATAAGAGGTCTCGAAAAGTACGAAGCACCAGGAAAAAATAACCTGAGAAGTGAAACTTCCAAACTAGTACTACTAGCGTAGCAAGACCGATATCCCACATATTTGATAGAGTAGCAGAAATCGGCTATTTTCCATTGTGCCTAGAAACTAGTTACTCCTATTTTTAAGAGTGGCTGTAGAGATGGAGTGGTTAACTATAGACCGGTATCTTTAATAACAAATCCCAGTGAAATTCTAGAAAGAATGATGAAAGTAAGGTTGAACTCGTCTATACAAAAACATACCATATCATCTGACTCACAGTTTGCTCTTAGAGCTAGAAAATTCACCAATAATGAGGTACCATAGCTCACTAATTATGTTTACGAAGCACTCGATAGAGGTCAACCATCATTAGGGATTTTCATTGATCTATCAAAACCATTTGATATGGTTAACGACATCTTTCTACTATGCACTCTGGAAAATTTTGGAATAAGAGGTAATGCATATGAATTGATAGATATATCTCAGCGATAGGAAAGATATTGTGAGAATGAGGTATATGAAAAGTAGTGGTTAGGGTTAGGTTAGGTGCAAAGTGGGTGGATCTATTCGATCCCCCAATGCAACCTCAAGGGTTTATTGTTGCTCACACCTAGTCACACTCGACCAAATAAACCCAACTTCTTAACGAAGCCGATTAGTTTGTATGGTGAGCGGTCTTTTAGGTCAGAAGCGACACGTACTGTCTTCTGACAGTCCGAGCCTCTGCATATGATGATTCAAATGACAGTGACCTGTAAGAAGGCCTGGTAGACATCGTAGTACATCCCTACTGTAGTCCAACAACTGTTTGGTATTGAGCTTCGAAGGGTGAATAAACTTTCACAATGACCATTTTTCGCATGAAAAAAGTGCTATAAATTCCGCTGAACGGTTGGGTAGGAACAGAAGTACCCTTGATAGTCAATATGTAGTCTATGCATGACGGGATTCCAAACCTCAGGGATCTCAAAAGTCGCCAGCTAACAGTCCTGATATGAATCTTAGAGATTAATATCCATGTGATCATCTTTTGTTCATGAAACTACCGTATTAGATGTGAATGACTCAAGGAATCGAATAATTGACAATTGCAATGTCATACTACTTCAGGTGTTTTTGACCGTGTCAAGTAATCAAGGACAAATCGATTGCAGTGTGATGTAGCAGAAGCTGGACCTTTTGCTTATTCACTTCAGGGTTGAAAATGTTCATTTTTTATTTTATGTTGTCTATGGGTAGTTTTTTGAATGAGTTAAAGTCACCTCCATCATTTTTCTTCTGAACAATGCTAATTCTTCCTTACTTTCTCTCTATATTATTGTTCATGGTGCCGCCATGGTGCCGCCCATAATCTTAAACTAGTTGTATATAAATACGCTTCCTTTTACTTGGAATGAATATACCAAATTTCAACCAATTAGTTCAAGGATATTTTCAACTTCAATGCCCTGTATCTCAAAAATGAAGGAATTTTAGTAATATGTTTAGAAAAAATTTTTTTTAAACGATCTATTAAATCATCATCTGAAGTTTCGTAGCGTAGTTAGGGAACATCCTGTACACCATTATTTCATGGGATTGTAACAAACAATAAAAGATATTTCTCAACATGGTTTGTTTTGAAATAATGAATAACTCATTTGCCTGATCATAAAAAAATTAAGTGTAAATAGTATTCACATAGAGAACGATATTTGTCGTATGATAAGACAGTCGTAATGTATGTTTACACTACTATGCAGATAATTTGTTTTTGTATTCACGTATCTGAACAAATACAAATTATGTGTCAACAAATGTGTCAATGATTGGTGAAGCATTTTCATCGAATTTTGCCTTTGTCGTTTATTATTTTCATTTACTCAACTTGTGAGAACGCTGTTCTCACATATTCATTTTCGAAATTGTTAAATAAAGATCTGATTGTATGTGTGAAAGAAATGTCTGTTTTTTGTTTTGAAAATGACGGACAGAGACATAACGATGTTTATATAACACGCTTCTTTTGTGGCTGAATTATATTTACGTCTCGTGAAGTATTCGAAATGTGATGGAAATTTTGAATATGAAAAAATCGTCATATTGGCATCATAAAAATATGTACGAAAAAGGAAAAAAAGAATATATACCATGTCATTCACCTATTTTTATATAATACAGAAACGTTAAGTGAATATCTGATTGTATGTGTGAAAGAAACCTCTATTTTTTGTTTTGAAAATGACGGACAGAGACATTACAATATTTTTATAATACGCTTCTTTTGTGGCTGAATCATATTTACGTCTCGTAAAGTACAAGTATAATACATTCAAAATGTGATGGACATTTTGAGTATGAAAAAACTCGTCAATTTGGCATCATAAAAAATATGTACGAAAAAGGAAAAACATGTACCACGCCATTCTTTATTCATATAATACAGAAAGCTTGCATTTTCAATAACCTTTGGCATCTCCTGAAAATTAAACTTCAATGCGTTTTGAACGTACAACCTACCTATTACAGTATTACCGAACGTTAAACGACCATAGATCGTTATTACAGATGAATGTGTGAAATTCTTGCCTTCTAGAGAATAGAAAACGTTCATAGACACTCAACGAATGCTTAGATGCAATAAAATATGTGAAAAAGTATCCACATCACTACAGGTCAACGAAGGTCAACTTCTTTTGTCCTTAACTGGATGATCTGAAGACCAAGGACATGTCGTTTCCTCTTGAAGATGATCACTTGGTGATCGAAACACGTGTCGAGGTGTTAAAATAACGCTTTTGTGTTAGAAAAAACTCCAGTATTACTCATTAATACACCAAATATTTCAAACAGTGCATTACAAGGACACGATATGTTTATAATTAATCACAATAACCTCATTCATATTCAGTGAACTAGAAAATATTTTCATTTTTCACTATGAATCTGAAGAAAGGTGTAAAATGCGTTTGTCTAACAAAAACTGAGGACGCTATCTTTAGATCTGCTATTTTAGAAGCATGTGTAGATGTAAAACTAAACACATCAAAGGCATACAAATAAACGTCTCAAACTAAAATTAGCACCCATCAACGAACATAATTTTTTTATTGTCCATATATCAAATATAATGTTGAATAACGTATAAATCATATTCACTCGAAAAGGTCGATCAAAACAAATCCAAGCTGTAAAGAAAATATGTTTGCTGCTGGTGGAGAAAGGAATCAAAAATTATAAAAAACTTGTAACAACAGATCAATAGATTGATACATTCCAACTGTAAAGAATGTTTATGAAGTTATACTCGGTTTTTCAGCAGTATTAGGGACAAACCGAAAAAACCGTTCAGAATATACTTGTCAGTTTCTGTAGAGGAAAGCCAAAAACTTTCTTTTCCAAAAATTATTCACTCCTTAAAATATAACCCTTTCAATTCAAAGAAGATTCCTTTGGCGGCTGGGATTTAATCAGATAAGCGAATGAATATCATTACGATGTCATTGATAACATGAATAGATCAAATTCATTCCGCGAGATACAGTCGTAATTTATGAATTAATTGCGTGTTTTTTCTTATAATATTATCCAGACTGGTACTGAAGAGCTCTAGTGCAAGTATCTCACGGTGAAACATCGATGTTTACCAGTGAGCATGACAGTGTTTCATGTTAGTGAAATTTTTACCTTCCTTTCAATACATTGTGTAGGAATCCTGTGAGCGATATCTGATTTAATTTCATAACGAATGTTTGGAATACAAACTGAGTTGAAGAGAGTGTTTTTTTATAATTCAGTGTTCATATAAAAGTATTTGTTTCGAAAGAATTTTTCTTTCGTGTAATTCAATGTTTATATGAAAGTAGCTGTTTTAGGAGGGCTTTTTCTTTCAGTTTGTGTCTGAAAGTTACTTTTTGCATTCTCTACGATTCCCATATATTTTTGTATCAAGATGGCGAATTGAAAAGTCAAAAACTTTTTTCCTAAAAATTAATCACTCCTAAAAATATAAACCTCTCAATATATACCAATTAGTAAATTTGGACAGAAATCAATTTATCATGATGGGATTATGATATATAATACAATTCCTAAAGCAATAAAAAGTCTAAAAGTCTGTTCGCAAATTAAAAAAATCAATTGAAAAAGTATTAAATAAAATAAAGTAAAAATACAGAATAATATGATTTTCATATAGCCAGAATCATCTGAATTATATCATTATGAAACTTTCACATTTGCCTGTTTGCCCATATTGATTATTATACTCGTTTTTTTTCTTCGTTCAACAACTAAATTTTTTTTATATTCCAGTTTTTAATACGTATCAACAAATTCAATGTTCACTGCTCATATTGATCACTTGTTCAATATTTCATCATTTTGTCACATTGCTATCTTCAGTTGATTCATATTCATAAACATTTAATGTTTCTTGTCATAATAAAGACTGCGGATGAATTCAGTGAATATATTTCCACAATGGTTGACGATATTATTGAAACAATACCGATCTAAGAGGTGAGGAACTTTTGAAAATGAACGTAAAAACCTCGGAATTCCTGAGACTCACAAACGAGAACGAAATTTTAACACTTTTCAGAACCTTAAAAACAGTAGTAGTATGGATGCATACAATATCAGTTCGAACATAATAAAGCTCGTCCCTGAAATTTTAGTAGAATCTCTTACATATCTGATAAATATCTGCCTGGTAAAGGAAGAGTTCCATCATACTTGAAAATGGGAAGAACAACCCATATTCTATAGAAAGGTGATGCTAATAACTGTGACAACTACAGATTTATAACAATAACTCCTATAATCTCAAAAATAATATAAGCAGCCGTTAACTACGTGGCTACATCCATCAATTTATTGAAAGAAGCAAGTACAAGGACAGATCAACCGAGTTTTTATAAAAGGGAAAACTCCTAGATGATCATCAGTATGGTTTTCGTTCTCTCAGATCAACCTCTCAAGCTGCACATGATAGTCAAAAATCAAGATGTAGGGATACATACATGTGCCATCTTGTGTGACCTGTCAAAGGCATTTGATTGTGTTTCTCATGATATTTTATTGAAAAAACTCCACAAATATGGAATACGCGGAACAGCATTAAATCTCATCGAGTCATACCTGAAATACAGACAGTAGTATGTATCAGTGAATAACAAGACATCAAAAACTATAGAAGTCAAAGATAGGGTGCCTCGGGGCTGAGTGCTAGGTCCCCTATTGGTCATCATTTACATAAACGAGGGAAGTAATATCTAGCGAAGTATTGAAGACGGCTTACTATGGCGTGGTACAGTCATCTTGTATACGGGGTTCGATTGTGGGGAACAAACCCGGCTTTTCAACTATTGGCGAGCCAGAAGAAAATTATAAGAACTATGGCCAACTTGGCCAACAGAACACACACCAAGCCAACTTTTATGAAAATTGTGACATTACCTTGTATATATGCAAGAGACGCAATTCTATGGATACATCAAAATGAAGATAAATATATTTCGAGAACAGATCTTCATGGACATAATACACGAAATAAAAATCAATATAGGATGCCAAAAGTAAATAACGAAAAAACAAAAATACAAACTGAATATTTGCCACAGAAAGTGTACAACCAAATACCAGTGGAATGGAAAAATTAAAATACCAACTAAATCAGTCATTGCTACTGAGTCCACTATATGATATAAATTAATTTTTTTTTATTCATGGGTCTCAATACTTATATTTTAGCTTGTCGAAGGTGTGGCCTATAAAGTTAAAACTGTTTATATATGTATAAGTGTGACTGGTTTTATATATATAAATATCTAATTTGTGATACACCTACATATTTTTTATTATTAAACATTTCTTCAGTTTAAGAATAGTCTCTACAATATAGTGACGTACCTGAATAACAAACTGTTGTGTGACTATTGCAACATACTGTTTTCTGTAAAGATTTTTGGAGGTGAATAAATATCTTATCTTATCTTAATTCAGTTGAATAAGAAGTCTCTTAGGATTCGTTATATCAAAATAATACAACAGCATGGAATGTTTGGGATTGATACTACATTTTTCACCTCTCAATCGACCCATTTATGTACGCCTATAGAACAGCTACCTGAAAATCATTCATTACTCTGTTGGTCGAGTGAGTAGTCCACTTATGAGATCTACGCCAGCACTACCGAAAGATAGATCACAAATGGTTTTCTCTAGTTTCATCATTATGGAAATTTGACAATCAAATCAGTAAGGAATAAAACAGAATTCATTCATTTATTCAACAAGTTTTTACTCAGCTGAAGTTTACTATTGAAAATCTTCCGGATGTAAAGCAATACTTTTCTTTTTTCCGGCATGTATCAACTTGATTTCAATGATTTCTCTGTTCCCAGATGTAAGATACAGGTCCGCTGCCTCTTTCACAGGAACTCCATTGACATGCGTGATAATGTCTCCAACTTCCATTCCACACCTGAAAAATGAGTTCGGAGTTTGTGCGAATTATAACAGAAATGGAATTTGATACATCAAATCGAGGTTTCTTTTCGCAAAAGTTAGCGTGGCGATTCAAATCAATGCAGTTACAAAAAATCATGAATTATATACAAAGTTGTGAAGTTTTCCTTCTGTATTTACTAAGTTATGACTCCAGCTTGGAAAAATCGAAACTTTCAGACCAAGGAAAATCCCTCTCCACGGTGTATATGAATTTGTGATTCATTCAAATGTACTGTGAAAAAATATTAAAATTCAAACGTCCATTCATTTGTTTCAAGGTTTTTGCGGGTGGTTTGAAAAATATGATATAAGGTGGAAAATATTATATGATGGAAGATTATGATTTTTCAAAATTAACCGGAATGAATCAAGCATTTGGCAATGATGGTGTTGATGAACGCACTTCATCAGTTTGGACTTCCATTGTCTCATATGATATAAATTGATTCGAAATCCCAGAAAAAATCTGTAAAAAAATTAAAAAGTTCAGTTGAAAAATAACATTATATCAAGCAAAAAAACTGAAATTACAATGAAATAAAATACAAGCAACAACCAAAAAATCAAAAAAGTGAACTATTAACAAGAGATGAGAATAAAAAAAATTATTAACAAGAAATGAAAATGAAATATTGAAAGATTCCAAACCAAGTTACTTCACGACATTTCGATTGTTAGTATTCACAATTTGCTCTCTCCGCTTCATCGGTTTTAGCGGGAGCTGAATGTTTGACGGGAGTTAGTTGTGTTCCGCTTGATTACAGGTTTCCATATGCCAAACCCGTGGTTTGGGCTACTATCGGGCGCGTCCCTGGTCAGTGGCAGAAATAAGTGAGGTGAGGGCAACTAAAACCCCTCAAAAGCCTTTGCAAATCATACCGCCGTGGACCAGCCTACCCAAGCTGAGGTGTAAGTAATCGTGCTGACAGCTGAATGGCCGCAGGGTGATATGCGGTCACGAACGATCCCTTCAGGGAACTGGGCGAAACCTCATTGTAATCAGCCTACCTCTGATAATGTGGGGCTCTGCCAGAGGTGACCAACTCTTTTCTTGCTACTCGTGGGAACACACATGAATCAAACAACACAAAAACAGAAACAACAAAAACCAATCATGAGGCTGGACAAAAGTGCTCACCTCAATCTATGGCGCGGTGGCTGGGGATGAACAGAATGTTCAACCAAATCTACCGCTTGGAATGAGGCTGGATATAACAGATCACCTCCAAGAGCAAGGGCACTTCCTGCGGCGGGCGCCAAGAGATCCGCCTTGAATGAAGGCAACGAACCGGCTGCCCCTGCAGGAAAGCTCCCCCACTTGTGCACCTCCACGGAGGGGACCCCAAGAAGGTTGAAGAAGCCACGTAACAGTTATATCGCTGCACCTTTCAGAACCTTCGCGGAGGCCACCGTGAGACACCTCAAGGTTGCCAAAGAGAATGTGTTTGGCGAGTCTTGGTCTACACCTGCCGATATAAAGGAGATATCTTCTAGTGACCTGTTCACCTTCCTGGAAAGGACAGGATGGACGATGACCTAGTAGGACAAATACTCGGGAGGATGTACATTGGGTCGCATGTGGCCTAAGTGCTGTGAGTCCACTCTCACCCTCCCTACTCTACAGATATAGATGCTTCGTATCTCTACGCTATCCTAGCTAAATGCGTTGTTGGACATCATATATGCGGCTTCTTTCAATTTTCTCCTAAACCAGTGTTCCTCCTTGTGGATGATTTCAGCTTGAGCACACTTAACATTATGTTAATGAGTCCTGATTTGCTGGTTTCTCCTCGCTGTGTGTTTCTTGTGATCCGTAAAAAGAACTTTCAATGGTCTCTCAGTTTCACCGATGTATGATTCTCCGCATTCGCAGGGTATCCGGTAAATGCAATTCTTGGAATCGCAGTCTGCGTTTGGTGGCCTGGTTTTCGTGAGGCTGCTACGGATAGTGTTCCCACATCTGAAGCAGGTCCTGATATTATACTTGGACTCAATTCTTCTTATTCTTTCCGACAATCCTCTTATGTAGGGAAGTACAAGTACTGGGCCCAAGTATAACATCAAAATCTGGTTTAGATCTGGAAACACTATCCGTAGCAGCCTCACAAAAACCAGGCCAGCAAACACGGACTGCGATTCCAAGAATTGCATTTATCGGATACCCTGCGAGTGCGGAGAATCATACATCGGTGAAGCTGAGAGGCTATTGAAAGTTCGCATTGCCAAGCACAAAAATGAAACATTGTCAACTACCTTCAAACAAACAATGAACGCACTGTTTGACGTTGGTTTGCGAAATTTCTTTCCGGAGATATCAGCCTCTAAGATGAGTCCCTAAGTGGTCAACCTACAATATTCCAGGACGAGGATTGGGGAACACTGTAGGAGACCGTTACGTTATGAGGATTGCTCTTTCTCACTTTTGCGCAACCAAAACGATTGTTTTTTTGATCCGGTCGTCACTTATGATATGAAGTGGATCCTCTTCGACAAAAGAAAACGTTCAGGATACTGGTTAGACACCGATAAACTACCCTGGCATTTCCCAATAGTGTGAACCCAACTCAAGTAAATCATGGTTACTATACGATGGTTAGCGGCTGGTCTAATTCACAAATCATAACATAACTATTGTGAGAAAATCGACTGAATGTACCATTGGTCAACAGAGGAGATCTCATCCTGCCTCATCCTACCTGCCTACCATCTTTTCAGCCACCTCCCTCACAATTTTTTTTCAATCTCGTACCTTTCTTCGATCAAGGAAAATCTGAACAGTCTATTGACAAGAAATTGTAGTCCCGTCATTTTTTGTTGGGGCGATGATGGGAGCTGTCAGGGATATACCTAAAAAGTGCACGTATCCTTTCTATATTCATCGAAATCTAGACTCTTATCGACATTTTCAATAACTAGTACATCCATGAATGGTAGTTCTTCGTTTTTTTCAATTTCTTACGTGAAATTTATACTTGCAAATCAACCGTTGAGGCAAAATACAAAATCCTACACCTCACTCCTATTAGCATTGAATTTCTAGTGGAAAGCTGCACAAAATTAGTCCAGAATGATAAAAATTTTACGATGTTCAATTTCGTTAATGAGTGCGTCGGGAATGTATACTGTCCTTTATATTCGGCGGCGTTATAACGAGAAGTACACTAAAAATGCATTATAATTTCAGTTTAATGACTCCAAAGGTGCTGAAAATAACACAAATGAAATTATGACGCGCGCATTTCTAAAGGCCAGAGATTCCGCTTATTGAACACAGCAATGCATTTGTATGGTTGGGAATCAATCAATAGTTCATTCATCTTGGAAAACATGCCTTATTTATCAATTCCTTGACGTAGTACAAGCAATCAATTATGAATTTTATATCCAAATGATTACGATAACTATTGAGGCGAATGCTTTCAAAAACAGATGACATTTTCAATAGCTGTTTTCAAAAATAATAACCATCATACCGATAAAATGATGAGAACATTAAAGGCTAGGCCACGAAAAAAAGTTTGACAGATATTAGACGCCTCTTTTCAACGGCGATTAAACTGACTGTGACAGGTATGAAGATAATATCTGAGTGTCATTATTTCCCAATCGTACTTGACTATCAGGGCCTAGTTGTGCATCATCCCCAAAATTTTAGGCACTGTCGTGAATAAATTGGAGATATTATGGCTTTGATAATAATTCAGCGTAATTAATGTGGAATTATTTCCTTAGACGTTCTCAGAGAATATTGGTTAATGATATGTATTCATCCGAACTTGATATTCTTTCAGGTGTCCCGCAAGGGTCTATACTGGGCCCATTACTTTTTATTATATATACTGTAGATATTTTAAATGGAAAAGAAAACTGTAAAGTTCAAGCTTTTGCAGATAATACACAGCTTTCAGTAGTAACAATAATATGAACTCCTTAGAGAATAGTTTTGATCTTCAAATTAATAATACTCTATTGGAAAGCTGTAACTCAGCCAGAAGTCTTGGTTCAGACATGCGTTTTTCTCAGCACATATAAAAAAATGTATTGATAAATCTTTCGCATCTTTGAAACTTATTTACAGTAATCGTCATATTATCAACTTCAAAATGAAGCGAACGTTGTGTTAATCACTTGTCCTGAGTCACTTCAATTATTGTGATTTCCTTTATGAACCATGCCTAACAGAAGTCGATGAGGATAGAAGACAAAAAGTGCAAAATAGCTGCGCAAGACTGATTTATGGTATCAGAAAATATGAACAGATTTCACACAAAATTGTTGAATGCAACTGGCTCAATATGTACAATAGAAGACAGCTCCACATGGGTACCATCACTCACAAACTTTTGAATGATCCTAACCCTCCAGCATTGATCAATAAATTCATTCCTCGATTCAAAATACATTCTCAAAATATCAAATACTAATCTACCCTGATCATGCCTCAGCACAAAACTGCATTTTTTCAAAGGTGTTTTTTTTCATTGCCATCCAAATGTATAATACTCTGCCTGATGAATTCAAATTATATAATATAAATAAGTTCGAATAAAAATTAAAGCATCATTTACTTGTTAAGCAGTAAGCATATTCATGCGACCAGACATATTAATTACTACATTTCCAGCTCATACTTAATTTCAATTCATCATGATCTTCATTGTTAGCTATGTATGCACCCATAATTTACAATTTATAATATTTATGATTTTATTTCATGGTTTTCTATTGATTCAGTTTTTCAGTCAATTTTTATATTTAATTTTTTTTCCTTTTGGCCTCTGTCCCTCTGTTGGTTGAGTGAAATAGCTTTGAGCTAGACTTCGCCAACAGTCTATGTA
>WOGO01006109.1:0-11972 GCA_015342085.1 Leptinotarsa defecta
AGTGCACGTGGACTATTTCGCAGCCGGTTCATTTCTTTATATTGCTTTTTTGGCCTTTGAGAGTGGCGTCAACTTTAGTGCACAATATCGTTTACTTCGGCTACAATAATAAGTGAGCAAATTTTAATTTATTGAAATACTGTATATATTATTACCGTTCTTTAACTTTTCGGTGGCTTATATTGCCAATAGTCAACGAATATTATTTTTGTTTTTCATTTAAAAAAATTCTTGAGGCACCCTGTTTGAATAACTCATCCACTAAGTATCGACTGAGTAATTTCAATTTCTGAAGGTCCAGTGGATCTTCTAAAATTTTCAAATTTACAATCAAATTCATTTTCTAGATGTAACGCATCTGTCGACCACTGGATCAACCGTGAAGCCATCTCCTAGTTCAACGACTCTAGAAGATGTTCTGGACTCTCTTCTGGGCCTTCCTTCTACAGGCAGAGCTCCAAGTCCCAGTCTCCAAGGTAGGAGACATGTGTAAGTTTCGTTTTCAGGTATCTTCTCGATTCAGATTCGCTTCAGCACCCCATTTTAAAGTTCGGCAGCATTTTATGGAAAAGTTTGCTTGAATAATTCGATCTTATGTTTGGAGATGTCAAGTTGACGTCGATTTCTCGTAAAAAAATTATTATTAGCGATAAGAGCCAAGCTCTTGTTTCGCAAGAAGTTACAAAAAATATGTGAGTATATACATATTTTTGAAAAAGTTGAACAAAATATATTTCGGCTTGAGGTAAAATAGGCCGATTAAATACTAGACAAAAAAAATATGGACAAATATTATACATTTTATAAAAATAAAATATTAATGTACAAATAGATAAAATCTTAGGCAATATGAATAAGATTATGCTACTTATTGAAAGATAACGTGGAGTTCCATATCAACAATTTTGTGAACGGCTGTCAGAAAGTGAAGTTTGCGTAGTTCATCGAGACGTAACTTTTTTGTTTCTTCATATTCTTCAATTACTAATTGGCTGAAAGGTTTCTAGGCTAACACACAGATGGCGCTACTAGTATTAAATCCATGTGATTTTTAGTTAACCCTAACCTTCAAATTATACGTGTACAAATTTCACAGCTGTCGGACTATTAATTTGTGGTATAGAACATTTTGAGGAAAGCAATTTTTGTTAGTTTGAAGAAAATTGATAAAAAGGAATTTCGAGTGTTGATAAAGCATTACTTTTGGCTAGAAAAATACTTTTGAAGCCAAAACTTGGCTTGGTAAATATTATTCGAACTTTGCACCAGGAAAAGCAACCGTTGAGAAATGGGTTGATGAGTTCGAACGAAATGAAACAAGCACCGAGGACAATGCATGCAGTGGACCTTTCATAGAGGCTGTTGTCGACGAAAATATCAAAAAAGTCTTCAAAATAATTTTGTATAATCGCAAAATTGAGTTGATCCAGATAGCGGAGGCTCTATAGATATCAAATGAGCGTGTTGGACATACCGTGCATGAATATTTGGGTATGCGAATGCTCTGTTCAAACAAAAACAACAATGAATTGATGATTCTAAGCAGTGTTTGAAACTGTTCCACCATAAAAACCCGAGATTATGTAGTAATATGAGAATGGATGAATCATGATTCCATCATTCCACACCAGAATCAAAATGCAAAGCAAGCCAAGAGCAACAGTCGCCTGGCAAGGTATTAGTATTTTGGGATACGCAAAAGGAAAAATCCATTAACAGCGACTGTCACATAGCATTATTGGAGCGTTTGATGGACGAAATCGCGTAAAAACAGACCCATTTGAAGAAAAAAAAGTGATATTTTATCAAGACAATGCACCATAGCGTTTATAGACACAACAGTCGGCTGGCATGGTTATGGTATCACCATTTTGGCATGCGCATCGTATAATATTCGTCGACTATCTTGAAAGAAACCACCAACAGCTACTATCACATAGCGTTATTGGTGCGTTTGAACGACGAAATCGCAGAAAAACGTACCAATTTGAAGAAAAAAATGTTTTATCAAAACAATGCACCTGGTCACAAATCAATGAAAACGATGGCAAAATTGCATGAATTTGGCTTCGAACTGCTTCCACATCTACCGCATTCTCCAGATCTGGCCTCAGCGACTTTTTCCTGTTCTTGGACCTCAATAGAATTCTTGCTGAAAAAACATTCAGCGCCGGTGAAGAGATAATCGTCGAAACTGATACGTGCATTTTGTATAGTCTGTAGACGCATTTGACCGTTGAAGGGCCGGCAGGGCCGTAAATGTAGTCACAGTACGATAATTTTGAAAATATCAGGGATTCGCAAATTGTCAATTTCGAATCTTCATTCACAACACTTCTGTTAGGTTAGGGTTCGAATGTACGTAGTGAAAATCGATCGACCGACCTCTGGTCTATCATGGATGTAATAACAGGTACTTGCAACGAAATTACTACAGAAACATTGTATTATGTAAGAAATGAATTTTTAAACTCATTTCATTATGTGAAAAATGAGTGGTTAAATTTTGAAAATTCATTGGAATGAACTGGAGTGAGTTCTTGATAGAATTTTCATTAAAATTCTTGAAAAGAATATGAAACTGCTAAAGCTGTGTTGAATAGAGAATCGATGCTGTTTACGACTTTGATAATCTTCTTTCTTTCAAAAGTTGAGATGGGAAAACTTCAACGTCCGCACTGTATAAACCGAATAACCGTAAGCCACAGGATTCCTAAAACCTTTATGATTATCATCATTAAAATACTTCAGAAAAATGTTGTTGGTTGCTTCATAAAATTATTTTGTATTATTAAGGTCTTGCCATTTTTTTGACTGATTCAGTTTAGAACACTCAGGAAAATTTATATCAAATATAAATTTTGTCAAGATATGTACAAAAATCATCACAATGTTTTTCAACTATGTTTCTAATACTCTTATTTCATCTTGGCACATTTCGACTATATTGAAAAGGCCGTTCTTTCATCCAACAAGAGAACTGACTATATTAAATCTGATGGTAACTGCTTATGATTTATTTATTTATATGTGGTTCATTAAACATGACTTTCAAGTATATACTACTACTACTATTTCTACTACATTCTCTCACAGGACGATATATGAAAAAGTAGTAAATATCACGATGTACAAGATAACTATGCTAAACAGGTGTGAGTACAAAAATAATAATAAACTTGAATATAATGAGAAAAAGAAATGGAATAATAAAATATTCGACTACATTAATTATGACTGGTTCGTTCACCAAACTTTTACTCTATCTTTAATTTTTACATTAAGAAAGTTATCATAATTTGAATAAATGGGAGCACTCATAAACCACACTTTGAAGTGAAAGATAAACGTTTGGTGTATGAACCAGACATAAATTGATGCATAAATGCTTACTTGAAATCGAGTCAGTTTTTTGTCAAAATCAAGCAGAGTATCATTGAAGGCATCAAAAATGTTCAAAATAAACTCCTAACAGAGATCTGTAGAGAGCCTTTTCTTGCAATTTATATTTGAAAGAAACTCTTGTGCATGACCTACACATCTTGGTTTCACACATTTTTTTTATAAAGGTGAAAAAATAGAAAGCCAATAAGTTTTTTCCCAGAAACTAATCGCTCCTAAAAATATCTCCCTTTAAAATTTAAATGTAATTTAGAGTATTTACTTCTTCGCAAAACATTTCACATGAAAAATATTCTAATATTGGTCTCACTAATGTTCCGGGAATCCGGCAGGACTCCAAGATCGCGGATCACCTCACAAGGTTTGATTATTTCATTAAATTTTGATTAGATGGACTATAGCTTGTTAAAAAAATAATACATGATCTGTTAACTTTGATAGATAACTTATTGTTCACACAATGGTCTTAAATAGACTATTGTAATCACTTTCAATGTCAAAAAAGTCTTAAGTTAGTTAGTTTAGAGTTTCAAGACCATCAGTTTATATGAATTTTTTGAATATAATTTTTTGTCAACTGTTTGATAATATTTTAATGAAAATCGCGATTATACATTTTCTAATAGTGTATCTCATGAGAAAAGTAGGCCATGCAATCTGCCTGCTCTTTTTCAGATTCAATAAGTAAATAAAAGTAAATCTTACCATCACACAAAGAAAACCTTCTCCAAAGGGTTCTAAATTACTAATTGGATCATGATAATGAATAAATGGAGCTCATTTTTCTATGAAGAAACATTTAACCTACATTTCAATTTGTAATAAAAACTGAATACATTCCAAGATCTATCAAACTTTTATTGTGACAATTAAGAAACTATTGCAACAACTACTACCCCTCAGTATTGACATCTTGATCGTCAATACGGATATTAAGAAGATGAATAATTCTAGCAGGTCTCTTGTAGATTCCTGGGATGTTCTCACATCTGCAATTCTGTTTGGTTCATTGATCATAACATAATTCATTCTCATTTTCTGGTTCTGAACATACCTTCAGGAATTTATTGAAGCGTTCAATAGATTTTAGCAGATTTAATATAAAAGTGTTATTGTCCTCAACTTTAGAAAAGCTTTTCTATAAATTTATCCGAGATTGTATATGTTTAATGTCTTATAAAATACCAAAGACATAAGAAATACAATAAAGTGGGAATATACCAACAGTATTATAATGAAATTATAATGTTATTAAATCATCAGAAAACACAATATTGTTTTTTTTATATTAGATTCTACTGCATCTTCATGAATATTCAACCAAATATCCTAAGCGATTTGCTAGCAAATATTTTTTATATTTACAATTATTTTCTCTGTAGAAAATTTACAAAATCAGTACACTTGTTTCGCATTACAGTAAGAGCCTTTCGCACCGGTTTTAGAAAAAAAACAGCAAACTGTAGTAGTGCCCGCACATATAACTTTATAAATTGGAGAAGGTATACCATAGAAAGTGAATTCTCTGTTAAACAGGACGAAAGTTGCCTACGTTTACTTGAACCTTATATTTTTTTCCATGGCATTTTCATTGAGGTGTCTAAATTTACTATTTAGCAAAAAAATATGAATTTCTTCTTTTTTTTTTTCTTCTAACGATAATGTCTTTCATAGAAACGTCACCGTAATGTGCAGGCCCGTGAATGATATAGATTCATTTTTTTATATTAACTCAGACAATTTTTGAAACTTCTTACATTCAGAAGTTTTCTTCTTTCGTTCCGCAGAACCGACACATAATAAATCATACCCTAACCTCCATTTCCACTCTGGTGGTGTTTGGTACTTATGTACAGCTTGTTGAATCTAGAGATTCAAGAATTCTTACAACCTGCGCGTTTCCCGGACCATATCAAAATTTAGAACACTCTTCCTACAGTTGACAAGCTCTACAAATAATATATAATATAATAATCATTCCGGCTTGCCACACTAAGACAGAAATATTAGCCGGACAGATGCAGAAGGCTGTCATTCTTGGCTCACTGCGCTTGCTCAGGGCACAAGATTCTCGGACCCAATGATTACTTACTCCACGGTGTGATCGTTGGTTGATTATGCTGACGCGCCCTCCTGAATATATCGGGGCTTCGGTGGATAGGGCCTGACCAGTGCCAACTGTTGTGAAAAAAAATGAATATAACATTCAAGAGGCGAAGTTCAAAACTGCAGTGTAAAACACTATAGGTTTGTTCTACCACTTAACCTTTCAGGTACACTTGTCAATTGTAGAAATAGCTTTCAAAATTTTAATATGGTTCAGGGAACACGCAGTTTGTGACAATTCTCAAGCCTTGACAACGTGTATTTCTCTTTTTCTTGGATTGGAATTATCCTTTATCTTTCACATATATCAATCAACACGGAGAATATTTTGAAAAACCATTTTCAATGAAAAGTTATAGTTTTGTGGTTTTGGGCTACATAAATATATTTTTGGCACTTCCGTCAATGTTTTACATTAAAAAATTATTCAGAAGAATTGGCCACGGTTACTGGAAGCTGTAACCAATTTTTCAGAGAGATTCATCTTTTTTGTCACCTAGCAGGTCACTTTTTTGATCAACCTTTGTTCCTTACATCGTCACTTCTATCGATTAATACGAAAAATATCAACCAAAGGGCTTAGCTTAAATTAAGTGATGTTCATTGTATTTATGTTACTCAATTTCTATTGTATTAATTTTTTTAAAAATAATAAATTTTTCAGAGACGGTGTCAGCTAATACTAGTCCCTGCCACCAAGGACAGCCGCCAGACCCTTCAGATCAATTTCGTCGGCGCTCTGAAGGCTCTGAACCAGCATCAGGTTCTTTCAATAATTCTAGAAGGGTATCTTTCAATTCCTCCCCAGTATTACGTTGCAAATATTCTCGATGTGGCCGTACCGCCCTAATCACTACCACGGAAGCCAGTTCATTCAAGAATTGCCATAACTGTTCCTACACGTACTGTTCGAGGACCTGTAGACGAGCGCATTGGGAGAAACACCGAAAAACATGTTTGTTCTCCAGAATTGGTACATTATGTAGACAAGTTATTGCTTCTGCCAAAGAAAACAAAGACTCTCTGACTCACTTATCTAAAATAGCTAGACGAGGTTACCTCTCCCACGGGCTCGGTGCTGTTAAGTGTTTTTTTCCCAATCCCGAGGCGGCCGAAACTTTTCTGACTAAAGGTTTGCAAAATTTAGGAGAACTCACCTACGTTCGATGGCAAGATCTACTTCCATCGGAAATGGGTTCTCAGATGTATGCTGAGCTTGTGAAGATGTGCAAAAGCTACAACGCGGATAGCAAACTCGTTTTATATGTGTCGGTGTGCGTTATTTCAGAAACTCCATCGGCTGGTTCGGTGAAATGGGAGCGACAGCTGGTGTCTAGGTGCGCCAAAATGCGGTTAAGCAAAGAAGTGCACATACCAGAACGTGAACCTTTGGAAAATCCAGAGACTCTCATACTTGCTTCCGCTCCGATTACAGAACCTGACAGAATAAAGGAATTTCGTGAGAAATCTGTTGACAATCTGCATAGCCATTTGAGATCTAGGGGAGTATCTTTGAAAAAACAGCATCCGGAAATCCACAGACAATTGCAGGCTTATTGTTCAGACGTTAGCGTTAAGTTTACTCCAATTACGGTATATCCCAAAGACTCAGTTTCAGGGAAAAGTTTGATGTGTATAATCATGTTGGAAGCGAACGAAGAGTGCCTCAAGGACGTAGAAAATGCTGGGGTGAAAGTTCGAACTATTGATTTGATGAACGATATGTTCAACGCATGAAACCAACTAAAGAACAGTGTGTTGATGGGACTACCAATATTATTTGACACTCGAAAATATGCAGTTGCTTGGTGGGCAAAAAATATAATCTGTTCTACATTTGGTATTCCTTGCCAGAATCGGTTAGTGATTTTAGATAATCACTGTAATATTAGCACATTTCGAAAAATAAAATACACTTGTTATGTGAAAATAAATTAGATCACATTTTAATAACTCTAAAATAATATTATGGAGTAGGTTGAGTAAAATAATTAATGTCGTAAATGTGTTAATGGAAAAATATATTTTGAGCTGATCATCAATATTTATGAGACAATAATTTTGTATATCTGATCATTTAAAAAATTGCATTTGAGTACCTATATTCTATTTCAGTAAATAAATTGCATATTTTCAAATGTGTATCAAAATATTTACTTCACAAAACATTTACGAAAATTCAGTTTTCTATATACGTAAGATTATTCTCAAGATTGATGAGTCGTATTGTTTGCAGTCTCAACTATCCAGCACTTTATTCTTAAATCTAAATTAGAAAAAATCTCAATAATTCTTCTTCGATCAATATATTTTTTCAAATTCTTGAATAACTTTCATATGATTCAAAGATATTGTAAAATATGAAATATCGATGTCTTTAGAGAAACTACTTTTTTCAAAAAATCAGAAACATATGAGGGGAGTAAATATTTTGTATGTTAATGTTGGGGTACCAGATTCATTAGATTCGAAAGAAACGAGTTGATAACCCTTTCCTGTGATTTTAGCTTGTTATTACTCTTGCAAATTTTAAGATAATTATTATTAATGGTATGTTGTGTACAGAGTTCCTTTTAAATTATCTGTTTTTCAAATGTGAAGTATATTTTAAAAATTGCTCATTGCAAAGAGTATTGACTGATTTTCATCTGTTGTAAAATGTATGTTTAATACAGTCTATCATACTATAATACTATTTATTTTCAAATCTAACAAAAAAAGTATATTATAATTTTGAATCGAAAGTCTGATTGGCAGACTGCTGGTCACTAAATGAAATTTAATTCGTTTGTACTATTTGGAAATCACAGTAGGCCAATAAGTGTGTTCTTGTAATATGATTTCCAAGCGTTTGTCAATAGGGATTATTTTACTGGATCATTGACGGATTTATGGGGATGGGCAGTATTTGCCCCACCTGACATTGAATTCAATTCAGTCATTTCAAATGAGTATTGTAATATATTTATGCATAAACTTTCATATATAAATTACCCTCTCTGAAAATTAACCCTTGAAAGTTATACCCCCGAAATTCACTCCCACTCCCCGAAATTTAGATCTAAATCCGCCCTTGTCCTAAATGCTGTATTCATGTCAATCATCATGATATCACCTCTGATTATTATTGAAAATTATCTCAATCATAAAGTTGTGGTTATAAGATACATTCATTGGCTATTATAACAGGGTCGAGTGATAAATCATTTGAAAAGTCTTTTGGCCTCTATTACCTCTACGAATTTTTCAAGAAATAAAAACAACAACAGGAGGAATATAATTACCAAATAACGACTTTCAAATAATCTATAGAAAATTCAACTGATTATCTAAACCTTCTCATGTTATTTTCGTTGTCCGGGATTAGTAATCTTCAATTCCTAACAGTTCTCTGTTACTTCTCTTAGGGATACGCAGGATCATTATTCAAAAAAGAAATACATTTGTGAGAGATCAGGTGGTACAGTTGGCTACCAGTTGGATAAGCAAAGTGTAATTGTCCTTATTAAGTGATGCGACCCCAAGGTTGCCAACTGCGGTAAAATAATGACATTTGACATTTGCTGATAAATAAATAATTTATCTTTGTGAGTTCCTTCTGCATTTTCATTTTTGGTAAATGAGAAGCTAATTTCCAGAATATGGCCGAAAAGAGGTTTCCAGTCGTCCTATATGAAGTTGGGGCTCCAGAATGAAGAATCAGCTATGAAGAAATATAAGATGGCCTGTCCTAATTATGTCCCAAAAATGAAAATGCAGAAGGAACCATGGGGTCACATCACTTAATAAGGTCAATTGGAAAAGGTTTGTACCATCCATGAATGTACCTACTGAAAAATAACAAATAATGGAAATTTAAAAAAATTGAGAAGTCACTTATTGAGTGACCATCCTGAAAATGTTTTGAAAAGGATGTAGTTTCTGCAATATAGTTTTTGTTGGAGTTAGTTATGGCAGAACAAAAATTAGATACTTGGACACTATCACTTCATCCAACAAATTATTACCCATACTTGTCGCCCACTTGTCCAGCTACAACCAGCTTACTGAAGGTGCTGTTCGTTCGATTTCAAGGAAATTTCAGTTGACATCGAGCGGTGACAGAAACATGTCTATCACTAGCAGTTCTGACGAAGGAAACGTCATTATAATGGCCGCATTATTGATTGTAGAAGAAAATAGTCACGAAAAAAATTTGTGAGTCCATCCCATTAATCAAAAGAGGGCAAATCTGGGAGAGTTTCATAATTTTTTCAACGACCTATCCAATCCTATCCGTATTTGGACGGGACGGGACGGGCCGTGCTGTGCTGTGCCGGACAAGTTGGCGACAAACTTCAGCCTCCTTTGTTCACTGTTCCATATATAGATATAGTTATAACCTTCCATCAAAACAATTAATGTGCTGAGCTGGTGAAATTTTTAACATAAATCACCCATATCAAAAGGTGAGCCGTCACTATGTTAAACAGTTAAATGGATAGATTTACAAGATCGAATTTGTTCACAACAGAAAACATGATAGGTATAATTGGAATTTCTGGGTCAAAATTAATCTATTGAAAACTGTTCTCTCCCAAAAGAACAAAAATAATGTCTCTCGACTCTCGTTTCATGAAACTAGTTGCATCATCAGTAGATGACTTAAACGTTTCAGTTTAACGAAAAATTGACCAATAAACGAAACCTACTATACAAAACATGTTTTCCAAACGAGTGTACTTCTATAAATAGAGATCATTGTCATTACTGGAGTGATGAGAATCTTCATTTGGAGATGAAAACTCCTCAAAAATTGAAAATTTAGGCCGAAATTCTTTGTAATCATATCGTTAGACTATTCTTAATTGCAGGCAATATCAACGAAGACACATACTTAATTATATTGCAAGAATGTGTAAGTCATAATATTATACATATTTCAAAAAGTGATGACAAGTTGATAGAAAACGAAATAAAATTCCACCAGGATTGGAAATAGCCACATTTCAATGTTAGCGTGTGTTAGGTCGGTCGGTAGCCAGGCGGTTCGACGTGGGTGCTTTGTTCACCCACTCGAATTCACTGCCGTGTTGGTCGGTAGTTCAAGCCCTAGTCTGAACGATCGATTTTTACTTCCTATCTTCCAACCCGTGTTAGGAATCACACGTTGAAAGGTAAGACCTCGTTAATCCTTAGCTCGCACAAGTTTCGACTTCTGAGGGTTGTCGTTTGCAGGGATGCGACAGCTGATTAACGAAAAAACAGAGTTTTTGAGCGAAAGTTTTCCAAATCCATAAGAGTTGCGACAGAAAATTGTTCAGAAATGCCAATGGCTGATTACAGCCATAATGTAAGAAAACGTTTTGAAAATGGACTGTATTAATTTATGGAATTTCGAGCAATTTATCTAACCTGCATAACTATTTGAGCCCATTGGGCTTCGTCAATTGAAGAGGAATTGCGAAAATCATGAAAATACGTGACTTGTAGACCGATGATCTCTGACCAGTGAGACACCCTAGATTGCCAACCATGTTTCAAAGTACCTGTCAGAGGTGACAGTTTTTTGAAACGCCAAACTCAACGCCGTTTTAGGTAAAAGAAGATGCTTCACCTCCCTGGATATTCTTCAACTGAAAATTAGAGATTTTGAGTTATATAAATATTTGTTGTTTTTGATATGGTCTTTCTTTGATAATCTTTCATTGTTACCTCACATGTATAAGACTTCATAAGGCTTGGAGAAGATAGGTTGGAAGTTTCAAAACTGGTAAAATATTTGATCGCCAAACCCCATTTGAAAAATAATAATTATAATATCGTCTGTAACATGACAGAAATCTTTACCAAGCATATGCAGAAAGTTGTCCTTCTCAATCACTTATCTCGTTCATTATTTTCAATAATAAGGTTCAATTACAACTTTTATATAAAAAAATATAATATGTAATTGATGATCAGAGCCCAAGTATGTAGTCTAATCAACAAGTTCAAAAACATGAAAAATAGAGATAAAGGTCCTAAAAATATGAGTGATAGCTCATTCGATTCGGAATCACCTCTAGAAAAATGTTTTTAAAGGATTTTGGTGGAGGTAAAAAATTGCAATTGTCATTAATAAAATAAGATTTTAAAAAAATAGTATTTAGTTTTTCGTTAATAACTCAAAAAAAAATATATTTAAGCAATTTTGAAAAATGCTCGTTGAAGAGGGGGAAATTTTCGATGAAAAAGTTCCAACTCCCGAAACTCTATCTCCATTATTTATAATTTTAATTTGATGTTGAAAATAGGTATCCGCGCGGCTGTTACGGCATGCGCGCGCTGCCGTTAAAGAGAGTTTATCAAAAGAAATAATTTTTTTATAACATAAAATGTGATTTTGAAAATTTGAAAAAATCTAGTATCTTCTTAACACTTGAATGAATCGAGTCCCGTAGAAAAAAAAGTTTTATCACCATTTTTCAAAAAGTTATTCAATT
>WOGO01006110.1:696-11972 GCA_015342085.1 Leptinotarsa defecta
TGGTTTATTATGGGCAAAAAACCCAAGAGACATTTTTTGTTTAGAATGAAACAGGCTATCGGAAATAAAAAATGGCAAACAAATAATAAGACAAAAAGTTATATTGGAAATAAATTCTAGGGGTTGCGTTTTCCACCCCTTACAACCATAGGGTAAACCAAATAAATTACTGGCTAAGTGTCTTTTTGGTAGTACAAAACGTCAGGTTAATTTCACTGTTGTACCTTTCTCAGTGCTTGTAAAAAAAATTGTTATACAAATTTTATGTACCCCCTTTAAGGAGCTGTATCTTAACAAGGGATGCTCCAATGAAGTTTCTTTATATGAAAGATCCTATATTTTTTTTGATGAGGAATCACCTTCTTAAATGTTTTACACTTATTCAGTTACACCCTGTATACTGTACTTTTTAGGTATCACCACAAAAAAGTAGGTTACAAATTTGATTACAGTGGCGGTAAGTCAATGCTACCTGTTCTAAGAATCTAACTCCCCAAATAAATCGTTAACACACTTCCTTATAACGGCTATTTTGTTTTAGGTTGGCTTCCCTATATAACAATAAAGTATCATATAATAATAATAATAATAATAAAAGTAACAATATTGATGTACCTATATTATTATTCTTGAAGACAAACTCAAGTTTTTTGAGATCTCTGAAAAAAATATGTGTAGTGGTAATTATCAACAACATTGTTTCAGATCACCGAAATTTTAGACACTCTTGGCTTAATTGACCACAGGAAAACAATGACTAGTGGTCTCTCTGGTGGACAAAAGAAGAGATTATCAATTGCTTTGGAGCTGGTCAGCAATCCTCCCATTATGTTTTTTGACGAACCCACAAGTGGGTTGGATTCATCTTCCTGTTTTCAGTGTATTTCTCTTTTGAAGACTCTGGCAAAAGGTAAATGCTGTACATATCTGTAAAATTCAGGAGAATCATTTACAGAGTGTGTGAAGGAAACTCAAAGAAATTGCATGTGATAGCAGTTAATTCATAGTTTATAAAATCATCTTCGTTTAGTTTGGTAATGATTATTGAACTTTGTAGGTGGAAGAACAATAATTTGCACAATTCATCAACCTTCTGCCAGATTATTTGAGATGTTCGACCAGCTATACACTCTTGCTGATGGGCAGTGTGTCTACCAAGGGTCTACAAACCAGTTGGTACCATTCCTAGGTTCTCTAGGTCTTCAGTGTCCGGCTTATCACAACCCAGCTTCATACATAATCGAAGTTGCTTGCGGAGAATACGGAGATCACACCAGGAAGCTAGTCTGCGCTATTGATAACGGGAAGCATGATATCCGAGAAGGTCTTCCCTTTCCAGAATTCAAAGTCAATGATGGTTTGAATAATGCTGAGCAATTTGAGAAAGATAATTTGAATTCATTAATCATCAATAAGTTAGCGAAGGGGTCTTCAAATTCCTCTAACGGTACTAATAATATCCTCAGTGACAGTTACAACAATCACGATTTGAAGGCAGCTGTGTCAGATGGTACAGAATTGGAGAAAGTAAATGTGAATTCTGCGTTGTTGAATAATGCGATGCCAGTGAAACAGCCTAGGTATGGTAACTCTGAATTTCAGCAGTTTTTCATAATTCTGAAACGAGCCCTGTTGTTCAGTATGAGAGATTGGGTGAGTCATTTTTCAATAATTTTTGTTGGTTGATATTTTTGGAATATATAATATTATTATAGGTTGTTTAAAAAGTTTGGTCCTTTGTTATGAGTTTACTTCAAATTGTAATATATCAATAAATATTCAATTCAATCGAAATAAGTAGCATTTGAATCAGCGCACTTTTGCCAATGTAACACAAGTTGATTAATTCCGTCAGCAAATTCTTATCAAAAACTGATATACACACAAATTTGGTGGGATGTCATGTGGATCCTTATATGCGAATTAATTTCAGATAAATGATGTATCAATCAATCTCGAAATTATAATATAGTACAGTTTATACAGGTTTTATCTGTTGTTTATTATATGGTAACATATAACATTAAAAAGGTATCAGAAAATATATTATTAAAAATTGTTGTTTCTTACATAGAATTTAAGAATGTTTAGTTTTTAATACCATCGACAAAGTTGATTGCATAATTTTTTGACAGAAAATTGTTTTTATATATGTATTGTCACTTTCCGTGTTAGGAATCACACGTTAAAAGGTAAGACCTCGTTAGTCCTTAGCTGGCACAAGTTTCTCAACTTCTGAGAGTTGTCGTTCGTAGGGGGGCAACAACTGATTAACAGAAAAACAGATTTTTTTTTAACAGATTTCTGTTTTTACAATAAGTCACTCAAACCCTGATGATGAAATCTATGTAGTTATGAATTATCCAAAAATGAAAAAATAAAAATTGATTCTTAATTTATTCAAGTTGAAATTAATTTTATATTCAAATATAAAGCTGAAAAACTTTAATTTTATATTAGTTCAATAGTTGATGGAAGAATTATTGTAGACTAATTATATTTTCTTTAAATGATCCATGAAAATATATATGGAAAATGCTTGAACCTGAATTAATGTAGGACCGATTCCAGTTTCCTCCTCTAAGCTACTGGTTGATCTCTCGAGCCAAGCATTCAAATACTTGTTTTACCAGCATAGGTGCAATATATTATTATAAAGATATACAAATGCCTAATAAAACCAAACAAAATCAGCATATGCAAAGTTTTACCAGAGTGTTCACTAAACAAATTGGAAAAAACCTGTTTTTGAATTTCTGTATTTCATTAATTATTATTAATAATAGACAGATACAAAGTAGTTGACCTAAAAAATATTACTGTGATGAGAATATTTAGATTAATAAGTAAACTTGAGAATGGTTCAATAAACTAAAACGGGTCTTAACAAATAACTATTTTAGTAGAAATTAGACAAAAAAATATCTTCCCTATCCTCTATTCATTATGAATTTCTACAAAATAAATAGGTCATCAATTGAACAAGTTTCTTGTTTTTTTGTTCAAGTTTGATGGAAGTTAGTGATTCTGTTGATGGAGTTATGATAAATTACTAATAATAAGATTGAACTATGCTCTTCAGTTTTGATGAATATGAATGAAGGTTTATTATTGCATCAAAGTGTTCCCCCAAAATACTCAAATTTATTCAAAAAATAAAATAAAGTTTAAGTGCTCCAACATTCTATTGTACATCATAATAAATGCCACATGAAGTTATGTGCTTTCAACAAGTTTTCAGTTATGTTTATTATTTCAACCAAAATGACAGTTCCAATCAGAATATCGAAATCTATATGATGAATTATTCGGAACAAAGAAAATATCTCCCATATTTATTTATTTTTTTTATGATGCAATTAGCTTGATAAGCAGAATATTTTCAGTATTTCTTTCATTTTCAGACGCTCATGTATCTGCGTCTGTTTGCCCATTTGCTGGTTGGAGTTCTAATTGGCGCCTTGTACTTCAAAATTGGTAACGACGGTGCTAAAGTCTTGAGTAATTTGGGATTCCTATTCTTCAACATGTTGTTCCTGATGTACACTTCGATGACTATTACCATTCTTTCATTTCCCCTGGAGATGCCTGTGTTACTTAAGGAACATTTCAATCGCTGGTATTCTCTGAGGTCCTATTACTTAGCCATCACTATATCTGATATGCCATTTCAGGTAAATATTGAAGTTCACTAATGTTGTTTTTGAAATTTAATTTGTTATGGTTGTTTCAGACAGTCTTTTGCATTGCTTATGTAACAATCGTGTACTACATGACGGCGCAACCTCCTGATATGCAGAGGTATGGAATGTTTTTGTTGGCCTGCTTGCTAGTCTCGTTTGTTGCCCAGAGCGTTGGACTAGTGGTAGGAGCTGCTATGAATGTTCAGGTGGGTATTATTCTGAAATTTCAGGACTAAAAAAAACTCTGTGATGTTTGTACACACCAAATTTTTCCCAAAATATATTAAAATGAAACTTCATAATTATTCACTAGCGATTTAATGACAAAGGGCACCTTTAGACATTGAAAATTTTTGAAAATGAAGGGAATTTTTGAAAATGAAGTGAATTTTCAATTTTAAATTTTTAGAACATTGTGAAATTTTTTAATACAATGATAACTTGCTGTTCAATTTCACAACTAATTCACCAGAAGTGCTACCATCTATTCGAATAAAAATTTAGCCAAAAATAGTGGGTAACATGGAAACATGGTAACTTTGTCAACTTTTTATATGTTTTATTGAAAAGTTCAGAAGGGGGCACTTTTTACATCTACAATATTCAATTAGAGAGCAAGTGGCTAAATTATACTTTATGGGATACTCACGGATTTTCGCGATTTTTTCTGGAATGATACTACATGATGTTAGGAATTCAGAACATTTTTATTTTTTGCCGGGCTCAATTAGTTTTCGAGATATACCTGTCAAAGTTTGTATGACGTCATATCTTACCTTTTTTTTAAGCAATAAACGATTGCAATTCACATATTTTTTTTAGTTAACACAACTTTTTCCATATCATCGCACCTTTTTCTATCCCTTTTCAATCACTTATTGCCGAGTTTCCTGAAATTAGAATAAATTATGGAATTTTGTCAGGTGCACACATCGACATAACCTTATAGGTTATGTCGGTGGGTGCACACAAATCACTTTTTATAAATTGCATTAAGTTTCACTATTCGAAAATACATTTCTTTTAGAAGTCGGAGGTCAGGTTAGATGTTGAGGAAATATAGTTTTTACAAAAGTAAATATCCAAAAATACGTTCCTTTTAGAATTTGAAGGTCAGGTTAGATGTTGAGGATACATAGTTTTTTTTAAATTCTAAAGTAAGGTTAGACTGAGTTAGGTTAGGTCGGGTTAGGTTAGGCAGAGTTAGCATGTGACAAATTATGGAATTTCAATCTAATTTCAAGAAACTTGGCAATAAGTGAATGAAAAGGGATAGAAAAAAGTGCGGTGATATGGAAAAAAATGTGTTGAATAAAAAATACGTGAATTGCAATCGTTCATTGCTTAATAAAACAAAGGTAAAATATAACATCATACAAACTCTGACAGGCTATATCTGGAGAACTAACTGAGTCCGACGAAAAATAAAAAGTGTTCTGAATTTCTACCATTAAGTAGTATCATCACAGAAAATATCGCGAAAATTCGTGAGTATCCCATAAAGAAAAATTTCCCGAGCAAGTGACCATCCCCATAATAGTTGAGAGATATTATTTTCCGTCAGTGCCAGACTGCTCAGATCATTGAAATGTATACTATATGTACCTAGAACGGACCCGCCTTGGGCGAAAAGTGAGGCAAATCGATTGTGTAGGCAACCCGCATATGTTACGGATATCTATCTCTTTCTATCCTATGGTAGGTAATGGAACTCTGACGCAAGTTTCTGAATATATTTACATTTTTCACGTTTATTTTGTCGAAAACGTATATTGGTTCTGAACAGTTGCTCAGGAAGGAAGTAATAATAGAAATAGTACAAGGTTTAAATAAAAGTTCAACTATTTTCCATGAAGTTGGTAAATGAAATGAAAATAAAATCAGAAAGTTTTCATTTAATATTACAAAACATAGCTACTTCGACTTATATCTTACAGCTACCAAACAAAATAAGTTTTGTAATTTTTTTTGTCTTACTGTGGCACTTTTTCCATGCAATTCTAAATTTAACAGTTTACTGTGGTGATACATTCGGCACCTCAAATATATAGCAGACAATTCCTAAAAAAATATACATTGTATTTTCATCCAAAACAGGCGTAAATATTTTTTCTTTCGTACATCATACTAGGACCTACCATTTTTTATTTTCCTGCGAGGTTAAGTGGTAGAACAAACCTGTAGTGTTCTACACTGCAGTTTTGAACTTCGCCTTTTGGATGTAAATTGTATTTCACTCAATAAAGACCATTATTATTATTATTAATTGTTTGTGACAATTGTTTGTGGATGTTAAAATACAGTTGGTGCAGCATTTATTTATAATGATTAGCAGTACATCCTGGTCTGACTACATAATTCGTTGGAATAAAATATTCACCACAAAGTTTGCTATTGGCATGTGGAGTCCAGTGCTCCCTGCGAACTGCTTTTATTCACAATCTCAGGATATCTGGTCGTTTGAAAGGAAAAGTGTTACAAATAAAAATTCACTTTCAACCTTGCTTAAAAGTTGATAAATAAATTATTTTCATATCTAATTCTAAATATTATATTCGACGACAATCCTGCTCATTTTTGCATCCAAATGCTACACAATAGATCACCATTGTTATTTAGAACTACCAACAATAACAAATAACACCAACAAAATAAGCTTTTGTTAAACCACACACGACAAAGGAAGTGAAACTAATAGCACAGTAGAACAACATAAATATATATCTTCACAAATATTATAATCTTTGAACAAATATTATCCCAGAAATCTGAATTTAAACCTGAAAGATATTTTATGCATCGAACCATAACATTTACTTGAGTATGACAAAGAAAGGTTACCGTAAATAATGCTATCTCTCTTACAACTGCCCCTGACACTCTTTCGGCTATTACAGAAAACATGTCGGGTCCGTTCCAGGTAGTATAGAGTTTACTGGATCAGATAGACTTGCTATAATAAACTTTCAACAGGTTTTTTTTTTGGTTTTCATAAAAACGTGCTAATAATTTGTTGCAGAACGGAGTGTTTCTAGCTCCGGTGATGTCTGTACCTTTCCTACTCTTCTCAGGATTCTTCGTCTCCTTCGATGCCATACCCATATATCTCCGATGGATAACCTATCTGTCTTATATAAGGTACGGTTTTGAAGGTACAGCCCTTGCCACTTATGGCTTCGACAGACCCAAACTGGACTGTTTCATCAAGTACTGTCACTTCAAAAAGCCAAAGACTACTCTCGAGGAGTTGGATATGCACAATTCTAGCTATCTCGTAGATGTTCTTGCGCTCTTAGCGATATTTTTCTTCTTGAGAGTAGCCGCGTTTCTTTTTTTGAAATGGAAGCTGAAATCAAACCGATAAGGAATCTTTCATTCAAATTTTCGGAAGGCTGTTCCAAACTCCTTGACTGTATATGAAAGGGAAAGGAGTCAATCACATATTTATAATTCCTATTTTAGAATGTTTGGTGATAGTTGTTTTGCCAACTGATGTCCCGGTAAGTTCGACAAACAGCTTTGAGATATGAAAAACTTTGAAATAAGAATATTTGCAGATATTTGAATGGAAATTCTGCTTTGAAATTTAAATTTGAAATTGTTTCTTACCGTAGTGCAAATAATAAATTTGAATAGAAATCAGTTCAAACTTTACCAATTTTGAATTATGATGAAAAATACCTCACCAGAGCTTTTCAGGTGTTGAATTATTCTATTTTTGTACAGAAGCGCTAAAAGGACCACATATTTTTGGTTTTATCTTCATAAGTCGAACTTTCAACTTAAATTTAGAAATCGCGAACCCAAATTAAAAATTGTCAGAAGTCAAAATTTCAAGAATAGAGTCAATGTTATGGGATTAAACCAAAAATTTCAAGTTCAGAGTTGAAATTATGAGATTCCAGAATTATTCAGTAAACGAAGAATAGAAACATGTGGTCCTTATGAATTTTCCCGATTTTAACATTTCCAGAATAATTCTGTGATATCTTCTTCAGAGAGGACTTAATTTTGTGGTCACGACTGTAATTTTTTAAACATTTTTTTAGAGACATTTTGATACCATTCATCTACGAATAAACATCACACTGTTTCAATTATTTGAATATGAAACAATTCGATGAGATTTTTGTCCTCTTCATGTAAAGTCTGGATAAAAAGTTTTTAATAGATTTAACAAGGGTATAATACTCTATCAATGCTCTTTTTTTCTCGGAGAATTCAATATACCACAGATCATATCATGAATTATACAAGTAAAGTTTATGTACTATGAGCTTCGAGCAAATAGTTATATTCAAAGTTACTAATGACTATTTTTACATGCTTGTGCATGTAAGTATTATTTTGGACATCCCTTTATTTAAATTTAAAGTGTGGTATGGTTGTATGTTTATAAGTATCTGGAATATAACGTATAATATAAGTGATAACTATTGTTAATCTAATGGTGATTCTTCCATCTGTTGCAACAAAAATGCAGAATAGTGCCCGAGAAAAGTTTTTTTTCTCTCGAAAGATCAGCATCACAGTTTATGGGTAAGTTAATGAACTTTAGAAAACTCCTGTCACTATGTTCTGCTCTCTTGTGCTCATTTTTGTAATCAATTATTCAGTAAGTTTAAGAGGTTTTCTAGAGTTTTAGTAGAATAAAAATTGTGGAATGCCAAAAAAGTACTCATGATAAGGCTAGTATTACTTGATGAACGTATAGTTCCATTAGGAATTGAAATTAAACTTAAAAATAATAGAATACAATAAAACAATTATCAATTTAAAGTTCATCGCACGAAAATCTATAACTTATTCAAATAACACTCTTGTCAGATTTTCTCTAGATATTTCTGTGATGTTGAGGTGAAAATAGATAAATTTAGAAGGTATTTTTATATATGTTATGATGATGATATTTGTATGTATTTTCTTGTTGTGATAAATATATTTTGGACTTATTTTAAATTAGTTACATCTCCTTCAAATGTCTCAAAAATCAACGAATACATATAAGAAACATTTCACATACATTTTATAGGCATGTAAGTATAAGGATTCACACAATGATATCTTGGACACACAAAATCCAACTATTTTGACACTCGACCTTAATGATGAGTTTTTGTTATATTGAGTTTTCTGTGACACATATTTTTCCTAGTTGAAAAAAATCGCCTTAATAATGAAATTGGATAAATTTCATATAATTTTTATTGTTAATTGTATGTTTACTTTCTAGGTCACTCACAAAAAAAATGAATATACACAAAGAAGTGTCACTATTTTTCGGGTTTGACGGCCGTGGATTTTTTGGATTTCTTCCTGACTTTTCGCTGGCACAGGTGGCTAGCTTCTTCAGAGCTGAGTTTATCTCTGATGACTGGATATTACGGCTGCGTAAATCGGCGGTCTTTAAACCCGGAAAATAGTGACACTGAAAAAGTTGGCCGCGAAATCCTTAACTATTTTGTCATGTTCTAATTTTTTTCAAATGAATCATTAAAATTCCTTTTTATTTTGGTGGAATAATTTACTGTCAGTTCATTAAATGTGTTTGTTATAAACAATATATTGCTTATTGTTTGAAGCAAATGGAGAATCACTGTTCTGAGTACACTGTATTGTTATTAAATATTTCTATGATGGTGAGGTGAAAATAGAGAAATTTAGAAAGTATTTTTATATATTTTATGATGATATTTTTATGTATTTTATTGTTGTGATAAATATATTTTGAACCTATTTTAAATTTGTTTTTTTTTATGTTTTCAATTTAAATGAAAAAACAACTCAATTCATCTAATTCCTTATATATTTTATTCCAAAATAAATAAGGGAAATAGTAATGAAAATCACTTGAGAGACGTCACCTGGTATTGACAATATAAATGGAAAAGTTCTCAGAGATGTTATAGATCACTTACATGAACCCATTGATCTATCTTGTGAGCTAGTCTTTTTTTGAGGGCGTTTTTCCAAATTTGGATCTGAAAATGATGCCTACCAGCTATTAAACTATTTCTATATAAAGTCAAATTGAGAAATTATTCAAAGCTGCCTATACGATGCCTAAATTCATATATCAAAACAAAATATTTTCTCTTAATCAAAATGGATACCTGAATGACAAATCAACATCAATTGCAATGGAACAAGGATTAGATTTCATTCATGAACATCTGAATCATAAAAATAATATATTGCAAATATTTTTCGATTCAACAAGAACAGATATTTAGTAAATCATTGCATCTGAAAAATTTAACAATTATTACTGTGGCTATAATGGTTTGTTATATAATGTAAAGAAACTTTTTTTCAAAAAAATATCACCTTAACTTCGAATCTAATTCACTTTGAAATTTGTGGTGAGACCTTGGAATAGTCACAAAAAAAATTTTAGGAATAATAATGGACAAAAAACTTACTGGGGAACCACAGATTGAGTATGCTGACAACTAGGAAGTGCTACTTATGCCATTTGGAACTTGATAGATACTGTTTCTACAGAGGTCTTAACGGTTTGATTCAGTCTAGATTACAGTATGGGTCTGATGGGGCACCTCTGTATATGTAAAACAATGTTCAAAAGATAATTATTCAATGTATGAATAAATACTGTCTTTCAAACTCTTGGAAGCCGTGTGTTTCCCAGGCTTTTTGGCCGTGAGCTGCAGGTTATTATGCCTGACGTTTCGTTTACTATTGCGATAGACAGACAATGTGGTAACGGTCGCAGTGCCCGAGTTGGTTCTCAAGCTTGGCCAAAAAACCTGAAAAATAGTTTTCACACAGTTATCTCCAGTCGTGAAAGTTTACATTTTTGTAAGCCATTATTAAAAAAAAAATGATAATACTTTGCCATTGCCATATTGTTTGGTTCCTTTGTCAAGGAACAAGAACTCTGACAAACATGATCACAACACTACATCAACCTTTCTCTCACGTGCGTGAAGCACATAATTCTTTCAAATATCTAGGCATCGAAAGTTGAAAGGTAAGACCTCGTAAATACTTAATTCGCACAAGTTTCGATCTTTGAGAGTTGGTTAAGGGAAAACATATTTTAACAGATCCATAAAGCCAAAATAATTGTTGGGCAGACGGTATAGTTAAACGATAGTATATGTTAATATGTATTTTAACCTTAAGACGATGTGTTTTGGTTTGCGGGTTTTGCCGTGGTCTTCCTTGGTTACAATCTCCAAACGTATCAATTGTCTCAGTTGCTTGATATGCTTTGAAATTGAACCGTCATCACCTGAAGACGACTGTGGATACTAACAATCGAAACGTCGTGAACTAACTTTGCTTGGAATCTTTAAATTTTCATTTCTTGTTATCAAAATTTAATTTTCATTCTTTGTTAATTGTTCAATTTTTAATTGTTGCTTGTATTTTATTTCATTGTAATTTCAATTTTTTTCCTTAATATAATTGTTATTTCTTAGCTAATGTTTTAATATTCATATAGAAAAGAGAAATGAAACCTATATTCATTCATCAATTACTATAATAAATATAGGTCAATTTACAGAGTTACTTTGAAGCATGCTAAGCAGATCTACTACAAACATAGACTAAATATAGCAGGAAATA
>WOGO01006111.1:0-11970 GCA_015342085.1 Leptinotarsa defecta
GGCTTCGTTAAGAAGCTGGGTTTATTTGGTTGAGTGTGAATAGGTGTGAGCCACAATAAACCCTTGCGGGTTGTAGTGAACAAAGCACCCAAGTCGAACCGCCCGGCTACCGACCGGGTGTTTATGATTATTATAAAAATCTAATCAGCAAGCACATAATATTTTTTTATTGTGCGGAACATAGCTTAAAAATGATTATACTATTTTGTGTATGTTCATTATTAATATCATTATTTAATCCTATAAAATATGTACATGCACAAAATAATCAATAGAAGATTTTATTGATAAATAACCTTTCCTCACATTCCTAAGCTTTTCTCAAGTTAAACTATTTCAATAATGAATAGTTCAACTTAGATTAGTTGACTGGTCAGTGCTACCGGGCGTCCCGAGACGCCCGGCAGACAATTCAATATAGATAATTTGTAAGTTAAGTTGACTAAAAGTTACATTTAAAACGGTACAAAACAGGTTTATTACACCAAGAAGTTTTCACACACGCAATCCACAAGTCCAGTCCATTCGTGGTTCTGCTCAACACCACTGATGAAACATATGGCGAAAAAGTAGTAGGTATTTAATCGCGAATGCTTCTTTTCCGAGCTCTGGTTTCATAAAAAAAAACATCTTTGATTTCGATTATTCTATTTATTCCCACATTTCTTATAAATATATGTATAATAAGATTGTATTTATAATTCACAATAAAAACATTTCGAAGAAATAAATATCTTCAATAAAGCAGTCACATTTTCTAACATTTTCCTCAGATTCCACCAATAACCTCCATCTTCTGACACAAGTTAATGAGGCTGTGAAAAAAAAGTACTTCCAGCTTCATGATGTATAACTGAAAGGCTATTATTCATGAACTGAATTCGATTTTAACAACACAGAACAAATAGGCAACATGGCAAAAATAAGCTTAGACCTAGAGATGTAAATAGGATGATTCCTTTTATACAACATTATAAACAATAAAAACTGTCGATATACTAGCTCATAGGAGTTGATTGTCTGGCAGATTCTTTTTCGAAAAGATAGAAAAATTAAAATACATCTCAAACATCTTCAAATCCAAAATATTTTTTAAGAATCAAAGTCAAATACACTTCCCATCATTCTGAAATTTGGAACTCCCAGTTCCATTATGTTACAAAACATTTAAATTCATCTGTTATATTTAGTCAAAAATACTCATTTAGAATCAATTACCACACATTGCTATGAATCTGATAAATTTATAAACAATGGGTATTGTGAAAGACTAAAATTTAAACATTGAATGACTAATGATTTGGAATTGAAAAAAACTGTCTATAATAGTATGTTCATTTAGGAGGTGTACATTTCCAGTTGAGGGCGTTTTTGAGAATTTTTTTTTTATTGAAATGTTATCAATAAACATGAAGTAATAATTCACAAAAATATTAACATTGAACACAAAGTTTCCTTAATCATGACAATCAACAAACAACAATTTAGCCTAATAATCTTAGAGCGCCTCAATTAAAATTGAAAAAATTATAATAATAACAATTTACCTCCCAAAAAATAACAAACGAAAGTGATTTTCTTTGGTTTTTCGAAATAGTCGAGCAAGAAAACAGGGGAATTGTGTATTTTGCATTTTAAATACTTGCGAACTATCCTAGACAATATAAAAATTTAGAACTAGCAGACATTTTGTAAGTGTAAACCACTTTCTATTCACTGAACTAATAAAAAAATATTGGATTCAAGATAACTATCCTTACCCAAAGAACAACAGATAGAAGATCTTTCATTATCAGATTATAATTCACTTCTTTGAAGCTGCAAATACTAAATAAATTCTGAATATAAAATAGATGAAATTATTTAGAAATGAGTGTTGGCACTTTCAGAATGTATCTCTATTTTCTTCGCTCAAGAATAACAAAGAAGGTTGATATACTTTTTATAAAGTATATTGTTTACCTGATGTTACAAGTTATTAATTTATTTTTTTGGAAAATTTTTTTCCCAAAAATGAATCACTCCTAAAAATATAACCCCTTCAATTCAAATTATTAATTTATGTATGTCGTTTTATTCAATTACATTTTTTCATGGAAAATCGCGGTTAATTTCTATCCTCGGTAAATCAATGATTAGTTATGGTGGCTCAAAGTTCTGAACTTGTCATTTATGCAAGTTTTTAATTTTCTGATTTTTAATGATACAAAATCTAGTTGAATAACCACATAAATGATAATTGGACAAATTCAGAACCTGAGGCTTGTATTTTAACCAAAATTTATTGTAAAAAATTGTGCATTTTTAGGCATTAATGCCATTAACTAACTGCAAGATCTATTTCCCATGTAATATCGTGATTATTCAATAAAATTTAATGTTTAGTTAATATTTTATTTGGTCTTTGCAAGTCTCAGCTTAGATTCGCCATTGCCCAAAATCATCTTTGAATTCAAGGAAGTTAATTTTTTTTCAACTGTCACTTCAAATTCATTTCACAAACAAAAAAAACAATCAACTCTTAAAAATTACATACCAGCACGAAAAATGATGTGCAAGCTGTGATCTAAGCAATGGTTTATAGCTGAGGAACTTTTTGGTGCATATAGAATTGAACTTCCCTCGACAATGAACTAGTTGAACTCCACCTAGACATCTAACCATAACCACAACAAAACGTGAGCCAAACACCAAATATGGGGATAAAAATGTTTGGTTAATACTTTTCTAACATATAATAATAACAAACATGCATTAAAACTTTAGGTGTGGCAAATGGTGAAAGCAGTTTTGAGCCTGCAACCTGGTGGCGAAATTTAGAAATAGAAGACCTATTACTAATTACGTTCAAGAGTATTTATCAAAACTAGAATGAAATAGAGGAATTGCTTTGAGATAAATTGTGAAACAAGCACTGCTATCCTTTCCTTATGTTGAAGAACTCGAAGTTGCACGTGAAAAACACTTTTTGGTCTGTGCTTCGAATCAGTGAACTTTTTTCTCTTGGACATGAATTTTCTAGATCTCTTTCTCACTTTCAGTTCAGATCATTCTAATTTTTAAACTTTTTTTATACTGAAACCATTTTTATTTCCTGAATCACATAATAATTGTTTGTACTCCCATGGGTTGGGCTACCTATCGAGCGCGTCCCCAGGTGGCGGATAGGGAAACGGCCAGGGGACTGGACGCCTTGTCAGTAGCTGATTGATAATCGTTTATATAGTACATTTTTTTGTTTCAGAGATTTGCAATTTTGCACCAGTTCAGTTATAAAAGACCTTCCTTATCCACAGTAACAGTTGTAAATCAAAGTCTTCGTCTTGATTTACACTTTTTCATTTAAATACCAATCTTTCTACAATTGTACACCAACTTTATTCCATTCAATTATATGAATTGCCTTCAAGTAAAAGAAAAGTCTTAAGAGTGATGTATCACAATTTGAAGTTCCATTCCAACCTTACTAATATGGCCTGTGAAGATTTTTTTGACGTGAAACGTCATGCAGAGATATATCACACACTAGCTTCAATAACGTCACAACTAAAAAGTTGGTTCTCAGAAGAAGCAAAATTATTTATATTGACTGAGAAGCTCTAAGATAAGCAACGAAAAAAAAAGACGGCTATGGTATGAAGCAATAATAAAACTTGATGTCGACAAAGTAGAGGTAGGGCTTTGCTTCTGTATGTCATTTGAGAATCCTCAAGATTAAGTAAGCTGAATTTCATGAGCTGTGTTTATTAAAATTTGCAATTGATGAATAAAATATATGAATGAAATATGTCTAGTGGCTATCAACAAGCAAAATTTAGAAATATATTCTTGTACTCTTTGTCAGAAGTAACTTCTTTTTTTGAGTTGCAGCCTCATTGATGCAAGCGTGTTTTATTCTCAACCATATTACACCAATTTCAAAGTCAAATTGAACAAGAATTCTACAAAAAACTCAAGAAAACTCACTAACATTTCTGTTTAACATCTATTAAATTGTCTTATAATAAATGTAATGTTCACAAAAATCGTTTCAGAATTCAATAAAATAGGTCTTAAATTTATAAAAACAGAATGACATAAAAGTGTGTTTTCATGCTGAACCAAAAAAAAACAGCCAAAACATGCTCCATAATGAATAAAATATCTTACTTTTTACTTTCTCCTTAAGAATTGTTAGTTTTCTTCCTCTAACCAAACAAATATGTTTTTAAAATATTCACATAATCACAGTAATATTATATAGTATTTACAAATTGAGCTAGAACAGAAAAAGTTATTCTGTACTAATTTACCTGTGTCTCTCCCATGTGAGGCACTCCCCCAGGGGTTATGAAGTCGACAGGAGCGTTGGGGTCAGCAGGTTGGGGAATGAAAAAATTCATTTGGGGTACCGTTGGCCCTAATTTTTCCATGACAGGAAGAGAAACAGGGCCAACAGGCTTGCTATTGGGATTGAACACATCGATATAAGAGTTTTTCAAATCTGTAAAAAAAATGATTCTTTATTCAATAAGAGATATAGTATGGTCAACAAATTTTTTCTCATGAGTCATAAATTTGTGTATTCAAGAACCTAACTTTTTTATAGAAAGAATTGCTTCATTTGCGAAATTTACTATGGGTGCAGCAATAAATCTCTCAGAATGAATAATTCCAATGGCGTACTAACTTTTTAGACAGTAATAAATAAAAAAAAAATCCTAATAGTTTTTACAACACCGGTAATGAAAATTTTCCGGAAGACTAATTTCATATCTTGCAACCCCTAATTATAGTAATAATAATAATAATAATAAAAATGTATTAACCATGAAAAGTAAGTACAGATACAATGTTATATACAAAATAGGAATACATACTAAGGATATAAATCAGTGGAAACTAGAATTCAGTAATTTCTACTTGGGAATAAACAACATCAACTGGTTCTTTCTGCACACGCAGAAAAAGACGGAGCCATATCATCACGCATATACAGAGTCCTGTAGGATGCGGCCTCTTAACTTTCATTCCTAAGTGAAGTGACGACTACTTCGAAGACACGTCTGCTGACGTTTTTGAAAAATTGTTGTTGTAAATGTAAGATTACTTTCGTAGATACTGTCAGGTATCTTCGACTCAGACAATGCAAGTTACTAATCTCGGTTAAAGGAATTGCCAACAAGTAGTTGACTTAAAAATGACATATTAAAATGGTTGCGTTCAAAAAACGAATTTTTTAGATAATTCAGTGAAAAGAGAACTCTTAGATTCAACCAATATACATGAACATAATTTAAAAAAATATTTAATCGATTACCTTACAGCATCACAGGTATAACAGTGCCTGCCTTCTTATTATTGTGAAATAACTTGAACTTGAAGGTATTAAAAAAGTCAAAAATACCAGAAATATCAACTTTCCTGATAAAAACAAAAGGACTCCCTAGATAGGTACAGGCAGGCAATAAAACAAGGAAAATATGGCTATTCATTTCAATAGTACAAAAGTAGACTTCTGAAGAGGATATATCAAAATACATAGCAAACAAGGTCGGAACTTCGAAAGAGAATATTACGAGAAATTATTCCATCGGTAACCCATCAGTAAAGGTAAGAATATATAACTGCTCCTTCTGGCCCAAAGTTATTTCATTAATGCGATTTTATTTTCGAAAAGTGAAGATTCTTGGATGACCCAAGGCAAAAGGGTCAAATATCACATTCTGCAAATGACAGATTGATTCAGTCTAGCGTTCATTCTTTTCCATATTGATTTTTCCCAGTATAAACATTGTATGTTTCTTTGGAAAATAATTATTTTTATTATTATTTTAAGTCGTTAGGTATTGATGAAGCATGTGAAATGATTCGTTGCTTCGAGTGTAACAAATTTCAACTTACTTCTACCCCTCTGAAGCTTAAACATATTAGGTTGAGTAGACTTCGGTGCAGGAGTTCCGCTATCATCATTCAATGAATTATCTACCGAATTAGATGTCAAGACATTCGGTAATGAAGATGGTTGAGTTGGAATTGTCACATTACCTACGGCAGGTGTGTTTTGATATAAGGGAGAGCCATTTGGATACAAAGAGCTGGTGGAATCAATACTTGGTGTAGATTGGGCCAACGGAGTCATCTTGGGCATAATGTCAGACATTTTAGGTGGAGGTTTGAACTCGTTGACGGGATCATTGGGATCTTCGTCGACATTCATCCAGCGTTTCTTGTCTTGATCCCAAACAATCTGAAATAAGATTTACTAAATATATTAGTCTGCTTAGAAAGTTCTATATCAACTTTGAAACGGAAAGATACATAGTTTGTTCAACTGGTAAAGACAAGAAATTAGAAAACTTTATGTAATAATTTTTCTTGGAAATTTTTTTTGAGGAAACGGTTTAAATTATTTATTTCGATATAAATAATATTCATATAATTGTATTTGTTAAAAACAATCTTCCATTACTATGGAAAAATTTTGTTAACTTAGGAAAAGTAAAATAACTATGTTGGCAAAAATTTACATTATTCAAGATAAAAACTGTTCATAATAAAATATACCTCAAGAATATTAAAAAAAAAAAATTAATATTTCTTATAAGAGAATGGGAATGGCTCTTTTTATATCTTATAAGAGGATGGGAATGTTTTTTTTGTCAAGTAATTCAGTTTTTCAATGTCTGAATGAATACATAGATCTTTTTTTGGTGTACCACTTTTTTACTTGATTTTTTTTTGCTCATTTCTGCGGTCACTACGAATCAGTCATTATATTTTCACAATATTCTCGATATTCTCTGATATTCCCGATCTGAAAAGGAATATTCTAGTTCTCCACAATAGGAAACTTTTGTTCAATTTAACCGACCTTGTAGGTCTTACCGTTTGCATGATAGCAATACTGAAATCAACTAAAAAAACACGCCAACCATCGAGAACCAGTCAAGTTTTACCAGTCCTTCGTGTAGAACGAAACCCTAGATATGAGGTTCAACTCAGTACACCTCAAACTTTATAAGAACTCTTTCATTTGTAAAACTGCGTTTATGTGAAATAAACTTCCTGAGAACATTTTTCCAAACGGATTCAATCTCCAACGATTCAAATTCAATGTGAATCACTACTTTCGTACAGATACCGCTCTTGGAGCGCCTTAAGGATTTTCCTGTAGTGCTTGTGTTTTGTCCTTAAAAAATATGAATTCTTTTCATCTTTCCAATGACGATTAGCATTAATGTGTACTCTTGCCGTTTCACTTGACGCCGCACAGTGATCTCTATGTTGGGCATGACTAACCACAATTCGTCTCCTGTCTGTGCGACGCTTACCCCATTACTAAGGTGCTTAGGAACTCACCAAAAACCTCACTTCCCCCGTTAACTCGATCACCTGCCAGTTACACTGTATAAGTGGACTGAAAGCACACCCATTATCCCACATTTACTGTACGAGATGAAAAGGTTTTGGGTGAGTTTTCACGCACCATAGGAGAGGAACTCTGTTTAGCTGTGCCCAACATAAAGAACACTCTGCGGCGTCATCGTGGCTCACACGGGGCAAGAATGTGAATTACTGTCTCGAGTTGAATTCTGCAGCTACTTCTCTATTACTACAAATATGATCACCAGCTGAATCATTTCAATTTTTTCTCTTGAGCTTGATAAACTCATTTAGTCTGACTGACTTTAATCACCAGAGTAAGTTACTTTTTATAAAAAAATAAGTAATTTACTATTTATTATACAGTAAACGCATTAAGGACATAGCCAAGGCATCATTCACCATCAATATCATTTCCCTGTTTACTATATTCCCAAGCTGATGAAATTTTATTCAATTTTACGTAGCCTTGTTACTGTATAATCAATGTGTTCATTCCACTGAAGAGATTGGTCCACTAATATCCCTCTAGTTATTTTATTGTATCCGTTTCATGTATAGGAGTTCAGCTACAATTGGAAACATTTGCACAAGTTGTTTTGTCGATTTTCATAATGTTTTCAGTCGGTTGGAGTAAATGCAATAAATTTAATTTTTTGACAACGACACTCAATAAATTATAACTCGGCCAGTTGAATATCACTTTGATGACTATTTTGGTCTAAGTGTATATTTCTTTCCCCGTTTTTCCAACAAAAGTGATGCCGCGAGATTTGTTATGAAAATCGGTATATTGGATTGGAGTATTCAATTCTAAATGAAAGAAAATATTGAGAATGATAGTAAAAATGTGGTACATCAACTTGTATGACTATTCAAATCTGTATTCATTCAAATAATCCCTACTTCTCTACTAATATTATAAATGTGAATGTAAGTTTGTTTGTTACGGTTTCACGAGAAAACTACTCAACCGATCATTATGAAATTTTGTACACGTTCTTGGAGGTATAAGATATAACATAGGATACTTTTTATTCAAAACAAAAAAAAATTATATACGATTTAAAAATTGTTTGTCAAAAAAATCTGAAAATCTAGCTACTTTAACGTCATCTAGCATTCCAGTAATGAAGTTCCAAGCCTTAGTACCGTAATACCGTCGCAACGTATTATTCACGGTCACGACAATCCAATCCAATCCAAATGACTATAGTTTCAGTTTTTTGGAATTTTTCTATATTTATTCTTATTTTCTTCTGTCACTTGCCAGCGAAGCCGCGGGTAAAAGCTAGTGTAAATATAAGGGTGAGCTCATTTAATATGTATAAAATCTTAATCTCATTTTCGATGCCAATAATGATAAATTTTCTTAGTAACTATACTTTATGAATTACTGCATTATTAATTTTAGTTCAATGAACTGTTTGAAGAGTGGAAAAAGTCAAAAAATTCTCCATTACTCCCTCAAAAATTATCTCTACTTAATACGAACTAGTTGTTTAAAAGTCACAGTGAATAATGTTGCCATTTCTAAAAACCCACATGCATACTGTCACACTAACCTTAGGATTTTTATCATCTGGCAACTTCATCTGATTTTTTGGTTTAAGGGCAAGCCTGCTGAAAATTCCGCCGAACCAACCAGTGCTTTGCGTTTTCTCCTGGGCTGGACTATGCACCTTTGCCAACGGTTTTTCTTTGGGAACATCTGCGGTCTTCTCTTCAATATCTTCCTTCGAACCTCCTGGTTGATTAGGAAGGGAAATTTGCGGCTGCAGAGTTTCCTGTGGAACGGTATAGAAAGCGACAATTACCTATATTATGTGGGTGTGCCAGGAATGATATGAAGTAAGAAGCAAGACAAGCTAAATGTTATGGAGAATTAGTCTATTCTAAGAAATGTGGAGAATTTGAAAGAAGTTTTGACGATTGTGAAGAGACACGAATGCATCCATATTAACGAACAGAACAGGTAGAACAACTGTCACACACTTGCTCCTTAACAAAACACTAGATGCGCACTTTGATTTAAAACCGAATTCATATTTATAGTTTGAAGTGATATCAATGCATTTGACTTCTTATGGTGAATGGGAAGTCATGAGTATTAAGTATATTTTATTCACTATACATGATGAACTAGGAGTATAACATCCTTCATAAAAATGTGAAATATATATTTCGACGACAGTGTGCTAAACAAAGCAACCTTTTATTTCCTCAGATGATTTTGCAAAACTGTGCATAGATAACTAGGTTTCAACATGTGGGTATACTTATATGTACCGGGTGTAAATCGATAAAAACCCAACACTTTATTTGGATTGAAATTAGTTTTTTGGATTTCCCGAGGAAAAACTCAACACATATTTTGGATAATTGGAAATTAAGAGTGCAATTATTGAAACACATTTGACATACTATCAATACCTTAGTACTTCCTTTTTTAATCCCAAAACCAATGATCAAAAATAATATCATAAGACTGTTTATGGTATTAGCATTTTTTTTTATATAAATATGATGAACCAAAAAAAGAGTGTATAGTTGTACACTTAAGTGTCTGCAGCACTGTCTTCTAAAAACTAGTTTCTTTGAAATTTATTCATATTTTGTGGTATTTTCGAAATATGAGCATTGCTTTAATTTTATTTATATTTTTTCGTGCATATAAACAAATAGTAGTCTCAACCTTATGTCAAATAGGTTTTTCCCTTGTCGAAAGCTAGTTCCTTTCCAAATAGCGATTGGAGATTGTACTCCACATTTCCGTTATTTATTTAGCTATATATTCCAATGCCATCTTTCCTCATTATTGAGGACAAACCTCACTGAACTGATATCTAGATTGTATTGTGAAATAAACTGAGGTAACTTGACTCCGCTATCTCCCATTGGCCAGAAAGTTACTTATTAATAATAAAGTCAAATCCATGAAATACGTTTTACCAAACAAAAATCTATCAACCGAAAACTTCCTGAATAAATGAAACATCATTTGTCATTTCAATTTAATGAACATAAAAAAGTTACAAGCTGTAAATTCACAAAATATAACATATTTTCACCTGCCACTATCCAACAACATTTGACCTAAAAACTATGTCATACAACAAATACGTATATGATTGTGTCAAAACACTTCTTCAACCGAGTGTCAACATTGAATAAAATCCTAACAACTCCGAGTGTTGACACATTAACATCATCGATTTAAAGCTGGTTGTGAGCGAGGTCTACAGAATGACTTGTAACAATTTCTGTGGATTTCTGTGAACACATAAAGAGCTATTCAGCTCAAAAGTTACGAAAGTGGCTACAGATGTAGTCGGCTACAACAGTAAAATAACATAGGTATAATAGACTTCAAACGCATACTAAATTTTCATTGGGTATCATCTCTAGAATGTTTGATTTTTAGTGAAGTCCTGTCAGTTTTTGCGAACGAGAAAATGTTGGAAAAGGTAAAACAAATACCCAAGTTGGAAGTGATTTGTCAAAAGGATTTGTACAACTTTTATATAAATGTGAATTTAATTACGATTGAGATTTTCCTAACCAAATGCCGCACAAAATACATGGGACAGGACGAAACATTTTTTTTTGAAAAAGTGACCTCTATATGCAAGATATAAACTTACCGCCCCATAAACCAACTAATTTGGGAGTACATGGCATGAAAAAATAAATTACCCTTTTTTATATTCCCAATTTTAGAAAAGTCATAAGGAGTTTATCACCCTTGCATATAACTAATGGAAGCTGACACACAGGAAAAAAACTTGGAAGATATAATTTTTTATATCCTCGCCTAAGCCAGATTGCTCCAAAGGGCATGTAAAACAAAAACAAATTTTAAATTTCAATATACACGAAAACCCACTAACAAACGATTCCAAAAGAAAATCTGTTGGAAAAAAACACCAGTTATGATACCTAAAAATGCTCCGAATTCTGAAATAATGATCCTTCATAAGAATATCCAGTGTCTAAAAACAAGACACTAGAGATAGAAGTACTACTAAGAGACCTACACCTTAAACCTACATATATATGTTTCACTGAACACTGGTGTACAGAACATGAAGAGAACTGTATGAAACTTAATGGCTACGCACTTCTATCTAACTTTTCTAGAGCCAATAGTATACACGGCGGTTCATGTATTTTTGTCAGATCAGACACAAATACCCGCAGTGAAGAATTCGCCGAACTTCATCAAAACAATGTTGAGGGACATTTTGAATACTCATCAGTTGTAAGTGCATCACATCAAATAGTTTTATTATGTATATATCGTCCTCCCTAGGACCCACTGAAATATTTTTTAACTTAATGAGTAAAATATTAGATGCATGTTTAATGAAATTCTCTAAATTTAATATAATCTCATGCGGAGACTTTAACATAAATCTACTAACAAAAGACGCACTGACAAATGCCTTTTTAACCATTTTAACCACCTATGATATGCATCAGACCATATTTGACCCAACAAGAATTACAAAAAATCACATACCCTTCTAGATAATATATTTATCTCTACAAGTAAACACTATGAATCAAAAATTTTAAATACTGTACTTTCTGATCATGAAGGAC
>WOGO01006112.1:0-11969 GCA_015342085.1 Leptinotarsa defecta
GGACGATTTGGGATGCAAACTCCTATAGAGATGCATCATTTTTCGGGTCCTTACGTCGAGTTGATACAGCTCCTCCCGATACAGCTCCTCCTATTATTATTATTATTATCATTATATAAGATTAATTTAAAAACATTCACCTCTGGAATAGTGGAATCAAGAAACATGGTTAGTCTCGGCCTTGATATTGCCAAGGCCTTTGACTGTGTTTGGTATGTAACTCCTACAAGCGACTATAGAACTTCAAATTATCAAAAAATTATCAAAAATCGTTTGATATAAAAGCAACGCATTATCAGCAATGTTTATAGACAAATCGATACAGTAAGAGAATATTTATTTGAAAGATGGATATGAACACATTATGCGATAGAATTGGTCGATAATTGATGAAAATCCCTTGATGAGTATTTAAATAAGTGGAATTTTCACTGAACAGTTTACAAAACCGCGACACTTGTTTCACTTCAAGATACTTCATAAAACGTACTCAGTCACACAATAAAGTGTTTCAAAAATGTCAACACATTGAGCTTTCATTATTTCAACATCAATGTAATTCATAATTCACTATGATTATTTCGAAAGAAGTTATGCTTGAATACATAAAATCCATTGTAGATATTCGATATTGTTTTTGCCAGATGGCAAACTTTTTCATTTCAGAATAAGTTCAGAAGGTTGACATATTACTCCTTGAATCAGTGAACTGCAGATGATTACAAACAATGCTTGCAGATTATATCGCAACATCAGATAATTCAAAACTTTTTTTTCATGAAAAAGGAAGGATTTGCCTCATCAATTTGAAGATCGGCCTTGAACAAAATGAAACATGTGTACCTTCTGTGGCACCGGAAATAGAGTAGGTCCGCGGTATCCATTACCATTTCAAGAGGCAATATAAAAGGATCCTAACCCATTGATGTTATGCAGCACGTGATAAAAGTCGATGCTAAGGCTTGTCGAATCATTTTTGTGTATGGGTCTCCAGTTTCCTGAAAGATCGTTTCCTGCAAGTGGCCGTCGATGGATATCTCTCGAATACTTTTACCATCAACGCAGGTGTTCCCCAGGGATTCTTATTGTCTCCAACACTCTTTTTATTTTATATCAACGACTAATTGGAGAAGAACAAGAATCCAATAAATTGCTTTGCTGATGATGATTCCAGGACAACGGCTGCGAATGCACATCTTCACCGGCAGCAGGAGGTTGCATATGTTAAAGAGGATCTAGAGGTGATTTCGAATGGGGTGAAAGTAACCCGGTTCAATTCAATACCACGAAAACCCAGGTATCGGTTTTCTACAAAATGATGAATGTCTTTGAACCGTATATAATAACGTCAGGACAGACAATCCGCTTTCTGCCTCGATAAGTTTGTTGGAGGTTAAAATGGGCACCGATATGTCTTGGCACAATCACAAAAAAAGATGAATGATACCTGGGTTTCAGCAGATATAGTCAACGGAAATTGTGGGGTATAAGATGACCTCCCAAACAACTCAAACTTGCATCCATCTAGTGAACAAACGAGTCCATGGGACTCGTTTGTTCAAAGTATGAACAGAAGGAGGATGACTCTTCTTACTAACGATAGGAGTAGTTCAAGTTAACTAACGGTATGAGGGGATCGACGGTCCTTTGAAAAGATCTGGAGAAATTTTATAGTACTCTCAAACAAAAACTCACAGTCTATTATGGAAAGAGATTCTGGGGAATTTACTGTAGAATATCAGAATCCCTAAAACATATAATTATCCGAATAGGAATAAATATACTACCTCTGGGTAACATATGTGCTTAATAACGGTAAAATTGAAATGGCTAGTAAGGAAGGGCCCGAGAGAAAATTGTAATTGACTCAGCCTATCTTTTTTACGATAATTCACAATAACCACCGACTAGAGAAGTGGAAGGGACAGTGAAGACCTACCAAAACAGACCTATCAAACACGTATGGGATGCCAATGCACACCACCTGACCTGGAGGAGCTTGACACTAATGACAGAGTTGGGCATTTACTTCAATTCATTATGACCAGCAATGCAGGCATGTTAAATGTAAGCAATAAGTCTACAACCGTGAATACGAAACGAAAGTCAAACGGCTGGAGCCAATTTCTTCATTGAATCACGGCTAACTAGCCCTAATAACCCTAATGAAACCTTAGATACATAAGTGAATATATTCAAAAGTAGAATATGTTTGATGAGGAAAGTATTATGGTCATCGGTATGTAAACTTCAAAAACTCGATAATATACTAGCAAAACATTCAGAAAATAACTATAAAATATGTTAGACAGACCTTTAAAGTTGCTTAGACCGGATGGGTCGAGAGCTATTATCTCTGTTTCACAATCAGCCAGAAATCAAAGAGGAATTTGATACGAATAAGACAACAAATTAGAATCTTGGACAAATCAAGAGATAAAATTTCAATAATTTTCTCTAGATAATACAAAAAAGTTGAAAAGCCCTACTCTTCATGCTAATGGAATGACCTAAAATAATCAGCAAACAGTTCATACGGATATATCATGTATATTAAAAAGCTAGAAGAAATGGCAGCGTATAATTCAAGGACAAGGTTGGCCTTGAATTACGTTACACGTCTTTGAGCGATGTGCATATCTTACGACCTTGAATGATTCTACGCGACCTTGTCGTGCTATGTGCACGCCATATGACCTTGACCACGAAGTTTGAGACCATCGACGCTGCCCTTGAATTAAACCTCGCAGCTTTACTTTGGATTAGAAGATGTATATATGTAGTTGATGTGGAAAATGTTTCACTCGGAGTGACAACCTGCATCATCAGCGGGATTCTTATACTCCCGCGAAAGGTGCAGAGCCATCAATATCGGAGCCGCACTAAAGTTACATTTTTGATTGTTTAAATCAGGTACAAAAACTTACTATGACAACTTGCAGAAACAAATCAATTAGATGATGAGAAAATGAATATCTGACGAAAAGTGCATTTCATAACACATCACTGGAATAGAGTGCCAGATTAGACACAAGCTGTAAAACTTTCATCGCCAGATTTAAATAATAGATGTTAGTTCTACAATAGCATATGCTTCCAAAATAACAGGTCGTATCGGGCATGGATGTATATATATATATATATATTCACTTTGAATGAAGCGGTCTTTCAACCTCACACCAAAGCTTCGAAAAAGTTGCGACGGAGCTATCGCCTATTAAAATGTAGCTCAGCAAAATTGGCGTAGAAATCCTAGTGATGGAAATCGTATCGAATATAGGCTGAAGAAAATAACTTTTGCCTAATTTTTACTAAGATTTTTATTTGTTAAAAACGGTTTCTTGAAAATGGTTTAATAAATCGAAACCGGTCGTAACAAATAAAAATCTTTATAGAAATTAGACAAAATTTATTTTCTTTATCCTATATTCAATATGAATTTCTAGAAAATAAATAGGTCATCAATCGAAAAAACCACTAGTGTGGAACTAAACAAGCAGAGAATTTGAAATGAACAGTTCGACAGTTTCACCTAGATATTCTGGTCAGTGACTGAAGCCGTTTTTGAACATTTCACCAACTGCACAATTCCATCTCTAAAACAAGCGGTTGAAAGAGCAAATTCTCTTTCTGAACAATTTGCATTCCACTATGCAGTTTGAGTCTTTAGAACATATGAAGCTAGGACCTGGAGACATACTAGTGATCTTCGACGTGCTCTCCTTGTACATGATGTTTCCGGCCAAAGACCTTATTGGAGAAGTATTTCCAGCAGATATAATTGCCTGATTGTTTGCGATCAACATATTTCCAGTGGAAACCGTTGGTACCGCTGACAACAGCACATTTGTCTTTTCTTTCCAATTGGATAGTCCCCATGCCCTAGCTTCGGCGACTAAGAAGTTTCATATCTTAATTAAAAACTACAAAAAAATTCGGCTTGGGGTGATAGTAAACAAATAGATTGCGATGCTATGAAAACCCAGATATTTGTTTTCTTTGAGAAGATTGTTGCGGAATCCAACATCATAATGCTAGTTGCATAAATTAATTTTTGGGTGTCGAATTGTTCATCAATCCAATAATACCTTTTTGGAATAACAGTGTCCGCTTCTTGAAAACACTCCTAACACTATATCGAACTAGGAAGTTGTATACAGCTAAGCCACTTTTGATTATTCATAAAGCTCAAATTAGACCCTCTTTGAGATATTTGGGATATGGGATATATAGATCTCGGTCCCTAGCAATACCCTGAGACTGATATATTCCATCTAGAAAAGAGCAACCCGCCTAATTGGACACCTAGACATCATAAAAAAATATTGATAGCGTGTTCTACTGACTTATTGCCGTTTTCTCTCTGAGTCTGGCTGAGATCTTAAGCTTGCCTTATTTGTAAATTCGATATACATCCTAACAAAAAGAAGCCTTGAACCCGCTCAAAGCTAAGTCCTCTATATCGGCAGCTCAGAGCTTTGGAGCCAAGCTTTTATGAACCTAACCCACCTTTCTGTTCGCGGTGTGAACTGACAAGTACCACTTTAACCTATAATAATTATACCTACAAATAACAGATAATAATATACGAGGGTGGTCTGAAAAGTTTCCGACCTCAACATGCACCTCAACAGCACTCGTAAATAAAAACTAGTGAATTTGGTTGTTCATCTGTTGACAGTTACTCACCAAAGTTTCAACCATTTTGGACGCGCAGTTGCAAAGGGGGAACCAGCTACAAAAAAGCAAAAACTGTTTCTTCGGCTGGGAAAGTGATGACGCTTTTTTGCGATAGTCATGGAATTATTTCTGTAGGGTTTTTTCACACATATTTAGTTCGGAAACATTTTATTTCGTTATTGATTTTTATTTTTGTATTATAAATTCTTGTTAGGAAATTAACTTGTCATAACTCTATTATCAAGCATTCGTACGAAATATCCATCTGCTTGAGTTTTTTATGATAATTCCTTCATTTTGTTTTTTCACATAATTTTCGTATTTTATCATCGCATATAATTGAAATACTCTCTTTTCTCGAACCGAAAGTTTATTGCTAAAAAACATATGGATATTCAGAACGACAGGCACCACTTGGTATGTTTCGAGTAGATACTCATTGTTAACACTTTTATGGGTTAAGACAAGGCCCAAGTGGTTGATCCTTTTTGACTATATTTATGATTTGACTATTTGTCAGTGAGAAACTTACTTCGAACACATTTCTTGCCGATGCATTGATTCTGTTCTTGAATTTCGGGCGGGAACTAAACCTAATTCTGATTCCCCTCGCCATCAGGTAACACTGTTATTTTCTGTTTATTCATTTGTTGGTGTTGTTAATACATTTTATTATTTGTAAACGCTGTGTCCGTCTGATTAATAATTCACCTATCACTAGTCCCGATATTTCAATCGATTAACTTCAAAAAGGAAAAGCCATTACCTACCGGATCATACTACGCATCATTACTTGACAAGCTGATCGCAGAACTTGCGGAAAAATGACCAAATTTGCAGAAAAGGGAAATCCTGTTTCACCAAGACATCGCACCGTCTCACACCTCAGCGGTCTCACTCGACAATTCACGAAATACAGTTTGAACTGCTTGACCATCCGCTTTACTCGCCAGATCTAGCCCCAAGCGACTTCTTTTTGTTTCATCTATAAACTGCACTCCCAGGACTCAGATTTTTGACAAATGAAGTGGCAATCACCTTCGTGAACAATTATTTTGCAAAGAAAAACGGCGAGTACTATTAGAACGGGTTAGAGATATGAGAGCATCGCTTGGAGAAGTGTGGAGTCAAATGGCGACTCTGTTGGGCAATAAAAGAAAATCTAGAAAAATCTTATATCTTTCTTAAGTTGAAAACTTTTCATACTACCCCTGTACAGGCCCGATTTTTTCCACTTACCCTTTTTGGGCTTTGCGTTGAATAACAAGTTTCCTGAATTATTTTTGCTGGTTTAAAAAAATCTGTTTGAAATCTGTTTTTCCGTTAACCCGCTGTCGCACCCCTACGAACGACAACCTTCAGAAATCGAAACTTGTACGAGCCAAGGATTAACGAGGTCTTACCTTTCAACGTGTGATTCCTAACACGGGTTGGACGATAGCAAGTGAAGATCGATCGTTCACACTAGGGCTTGAACCACCACTCCTTCAGGTTCTCCATGATTGAGATATCGTTCGTTCCTGATCAATTCTTGGTTCTCATTAGAGATCAGTTTCTCAGATAAGTTGACTGGAATATGGTTATTAGATTATATCTGCTTCATGGTCTTCAATTCTTCTTGAAAAGCCTTCTCTGATGACGGAATCGCTTAGAAGAAATCAGACAAAACTTTTTTTTCTTTATTCAATATGAATTTCTACAAAATAAATAGGTTATCAATCGAACAACTATAGCTAACTCCTTTATTTTTATCACCAATTGGATAATCTTCAGTTTGATCTTTCTCTTGAAGATGATCACTTGGTGATCGAAACACGTGTCGAGGTGTTAAAATAACGGTTTGTTGTTAGGAAAAAACTCCTGTTATATTCATTACTACACCAAAGGTTCCAAACAGTGCATCACAAAAACTCCTTTATTATTGAAGATGCGAGTAGTGCTTTTCTATGATTGACACGGTACTAACAGAGAAACAATTGGAGCTTCTTAGAATGATATTGGAAGAGGTTTTCAATAATCACGACTTAGCTGATCACCAACAAGACGGTGCGTTTCCACACAACACTCGAAACGTTAGTAATTTTTCAGTTGACCTTTTTGTTGATCGTTTCATTGCCACCAGAAGAACAGTTCATTGGCTTCCCTCTTTTCCAGACTTTACACTCATTGAATATTACTTCTGGGGATTTTTGAAAAACATTTTGAATAAAAATTGCATATCGATGGAATTCAGAAGAATAGCATACCTAGCAAGGAGGAGATGTTTTTTTCATAAACTACCTACACCTTACGATTTCATCTTCACAAACTTTATTTTCAAAAATTGAATATCACTTATATCACGACCTGTTTCGCTATCACAGTAGTTTTTTCGTAGTGAATGACATACCTAATGAAAGTCAATTCTATTATACAGTGCATTTTTTCAATGTCCTCTCCCTTTTATTTTTTTAAATTATAGGTAATGAATTCAATGCATGAATACTTTATTTTGAAGTGAAATTGACAGACGAAACTTTCAAGATGGGGACTGGGCGCCATCAGGGAAAAAAATTGAATGGAAAGGGGGGTCTTGTGTTCCTTCTACTTCTACCTTCATATTTTGATAAATCTGTAATTTTTAATAATCAAATCCATCAGTAGGTATAATACTAGAATAAGAAATAATAAATCAAACAAAAACGTTCAATACTAAAACAATAATTTTTAAAGTATTTATTAGGTATAACAGTCTATCTAAAAATGTAAAATTTTCCAACAGTCTTATTATATGTTCAAAAGAAATCTATTAGACCATTAAACAAACTATTATTTTTTTTTGTTGTATTTTCAATTATCGTAGGTAAGACTACTTATTAACAAAAATATCAGTAGATCTTTTTTTCTATTATTGTGTTTAAATGTATATTAATGTTGACATTATTATCACTGTTGTATATTAAGATGTATCCTATTTGAATGAAGCATTTCATTTCATTGTTTTTCAATTTTCACAATTTTCAAGTCAGTGCATCAGTGTTCGTTGTTATTATGAATAAAATAATATACTTTAACAAACGAAACATATACCAAGATATGGAAATATTCAATTATTATTTCTATCAAATTCATTACGGGAAGGAATATATTTCCAGAAAAATTTCAATTTCAAAAACTGCACGTGTCTATGATTCAATGAAAAGTCCGACACGGTTCTGAAAAACTTTCCCGATTATCCACTAAATAATCGTCCCTTCCAATTTGCATAAACATAAATTTTAATTAAGTAGGTAACTGGACATGAAATAACTAGTGTGCATAAAATTTATTACAACAGGAAAACAACACTAATAACATAATAATACAAAACTAATAGATTAGAACGGCACAATAACCGGGGAATAGCTCATTCCTCTCTTCTCCTGCAGCTTTATTACATAACCAATGAAAAGACCTTAAAGCATAAAACTGTTTTCCTAAATACTCAATCTAATAAAATCTCTTCCGAAGTCCTGCCCATAAAATAAATACAAGACGACAACAAACGTACGCCTCAGCTATTCATTGGGCGGCCAATTATACAACCGGGACTGTCTATTGGCGGGAGTCCAGTGGAGGGGATGAGCGCCCGAGTGGGAGACACAACATGGCTGATTTACTGCCGGTTAGCACATTGAATCAAACCTTCAGGTTAGTTTAACAGAACAGCTCTACTAGAGTAAGTAGATTGATTCACCGGAGCCAGAGACACCTGTTAACGATTGCATGAGCATATATTGGAGTTAGTTATTAGAAGTAACGCTAGTGAATGTGCATCTATCGCGAGGACTAGTGACAATTGCGAGTGATCGCGGTGCGAATAACTGTTTCGAGTAATTACGAGCTCCATCATCAGGTGTCCGAGCATTTGTTTCATACCAAAGTGTTGGGTGTAGGGGAGACAGTGTCTAGTACGGTAACTGGCATGACCGTGCAGGACGAATCTAGGGTCATGCCTCAAACAGCAGCTACTAGATCGCGGTTCATGATCACAGACATTCTTAGCGGACCCGCCGATGGAGCTGCTATCATAAGGGGTAGATCACCGAGTCCAGGTCCCAGGGATCTGTCGTTACATTCTAATCCTATTCATGATAGTGACACTGACAGTTCCGGGCATCCAGATACATCCAGTATTTGTTCGAATGGTGAGTACTCGTCTATTGGTTACCTTGAAAATCAGAAGTTTTCTGAAATTTTTGTTTATCGATGGTATGATTTTTCATCCTGGTAGCAATATCCTGTTCGACATTGATGAGAAAATAAAAAAAAAGTCAGTGAGTAGATATTTCTATATATAAGAGAAATTTCCCTTGGATAAACCTGTTTGGCTAATCACTTTTTCACTATATGATGCCATGGGGAACTTTTCCAAAGAAGAACATTTTGAGGATATAAACTCTGCAATATCTATGGATCATCATGTATAGAAGTTTCTTTAAAAAAAAATCTATCCAAAACAACTACTTTATATCATGTACCTATATTGAATTACACAAAAATTACATTTTCTTCCTCATTTTGTAAATCAAACATTGGTAATGACATTAAATAAATAGATACGTAATCAGTAGGTATTTATATAAGAAATGGTAAATCCCACTCAATGTATTATGATAAAGAATACTTACATATCAAATTTCAATTGAAAAGGCTCTCAGTGGCCCCCGAACAATGTTCAATGATATTTTTCATTTCTCCTTTCTTTCGTTAAAATTTTTTACTTTTCATAAATAAAGAAGTTTAACGCGAAACAGAAATATAGAAGAATGCCCTTAAAACTCCTAGCACTGATAGGTGGATATAATTATCTAATAATCCTTTGAGAATCACAGCAAATTGGCAAATCATACTACTCGCTCTTTCTCTAATTACCACTCTAACTAAATGAACTTGAAACTCATTTCATCAGATTTTTTTACCTTCCTGATACTTTCTGCAATAGATTAATAGATTAATAGATTAATAGATTAATAGAATAGCTCAACCACTCATCTATACTACCTTTTTTATTGTAGAAGGTATATGCGAGCTGAACATTAAATCTGGTGCACATTTGTGGGGGTCGGATAATTATTAATGATTCATAGTTCATTTTCATTTATTTTTTCTGTTTTATATGAAATTAATTTCCTTTTATATCTAAATGAAATATAGTGCTCCAATTTGTATAATTAAATTGTTAATTTTTGATCTATAAATGAGAAACTGTTGGAGATTAAACGTAAATATTATTATTGTAAGATATTATTATTATCATCATCATTTTCAAAGTTATTGAAATATTCAATATTGACTTACATTTTTTTTCCATTAAAAGATATGTTCAATTATTTAAAGAAGTATTTATTTTTTCTTTCTGAAGTAGGTAGGTACCTATCCAAAAATATCTGAAAAATGAATGTCAACTAAATATAATCTCTTTATCTTCTCATTGTGGATTGCAAAGTAAATGCGGGAACTTTCTCCTTTTTAATCGACTTTGTATCCCTTATACGATTGCCGATTTTCCTGTGCTGGCCCTCTTTATCTTGAACTCACTGTATAAAAAATACCAACATAAAACTATGATATATTTTTATCAAGAAAACCAATTCATAGGCATTTTCAACGTGAAACGGGAGTAGTTTGTTTTCCTCCATCATGATACTGAAGCCTTCGTTTCCAGTGATATTTCCCAGTTGAAATTTTTCTTCAGTAACTTGTTCTTCGGACAAGAGTTTTATATAATTTTACTAACTGCTGGTGTTCCAAACATTCACCGCAAATTTACACATCCGTAAATTCAGATAATTAATAAAACAGTGGTCTCTAATTAACATTTCACTGATATCTGCAATAGAGATATTCACATAGAAATGATTCCATTCTATTGAAAAGGAAATATTTGGGTGACATCAGTTTTCTAAGAACAAACTCTTTTCAACCCCATCATATAGAAAGTGGAGATCTTTCAAAAAATGATAAAAACCAAATATCTACTTTATATACATTTATGTGAGTTGAGGGATCTTTCAAAAATAGAAAAAAAATGAATATATGAATAAAAACTATTCACAAAAAAGTGTAGATCACAAAACAGTCAGAAATGTTTCCAAAACAACTCCGTCTAGGTATACAGGAATTTCGTATATTTAAAAGTCAATATTTTTCAAGAAGGATTAGCTTTTCGCTTCTTGGTTTTCTACTTTTTCATCATACACTTGAAAGAAGTGTGGGAAGTCTTCCATAGAGAAGAAAAATCTGTTTAAAATCTAATTTTCCGTTGACCAGCTGTCGCACCCCTACGAACGACAACCCTCAGAAGTCGAAACTTGGGCGAGCTAAGGATTAACGAGGTCTTATCTTTTAACATGTAATTTCTAACACGAATGCAGTATAGTATATTATCGTGCAACAATATAGAGCGTTTGTTCATTGTGTAGTTGCTATATGAAATTTTTCAATATTAAAAAAATGGGTTAAGCACTAAGTATCTGTGTAATCTTCCATGACCACCAGAGTTGACCAATTTAGTTTTTTTTCCTTCTGAAATTACTCAAAATATGACGTTTACGAGACTTACTGTCACTCTGCATAATTTGTGCTTATTTCCAAAGTATTTGTAACATCTACTGAAGAAACTGCTGAAAGTAAAAGCTGAAACTTGATAAATACTTTCATTCTATCATGAAGCCAACTGCGAGTATTTTCAGTATTTTATGATTAGAGCTAACCCCAGTATTATTTTTTTCTAGAGTTTGCTTTCATTGTATTTGTTTTAGATTATATTTGTAGGAAGGAATCGAAAAAGAAATGGAATTCCCGCAGACAACATGTAAGTCATATATAAAACAATTGATGAATATCCTCAGGTCAAGAAGCTTCAGCATTCATATTCGAAATGTGGATATCAATAGCAATTGAATTTTTCTTTCGAAAATATTTTATAATTTTGAAACATAACCATCTCGAAACTTACTTCATATCCTTTGCATATTAAACCTTCAGAAGACCGTTTTTCTCGAAAATTCGCTGTTAGTACAATGAATTATGTTAGGAATGAAAACTTATCTATTCATATATTTTTCTGAGAATAGTTCAATATTGAGTTATTCTAATTGAAGGGGTTATATTTTTAGGAGTGATTAATTTTTGGGAAAGAAAGTTTTTGGCTTTCTACTACTCCATCTTGATACAAAAAGCAAGGATGAGGGAATCTTCCAAGGAAAGGAAGGAAGTAATCAATTCTAAATTGAGTAACTCTATACGTGGATGTGTAGATCATACAA
>WOGO01006113.1:0-11968 GCA_015342085.1 Leptinotarsa defecta
GAAATGAGAGGTGCTTCTAAATAACTTACTCCAGAAATATTACATAATGTGTTCATTGTTCGTTTACAGATTTATAAAACGAATATAAATATGCTAACTAAAAAAATGAAATGTGTTAGAAAGAGAATTGAAATACCCATCAGTATTGAACGGAAGTCATTTTTTCTGGAAGGAATCAGAGTTTTTATTGACTTTTGTGGAGATTTTCACCTCCCAGAATCAAAGATAATGAATCTGAAACAATACAACATAATGGACAACTTCAAATGGGTGAAAAAAGTGCGAATTTTTTAGTTCATCCGATAAGCTACTGCAAAAATTTGACGTATTTTTCAACTTGATGTATTCAATCATTTTTCCTAGCGAAGAGAGCTCAAAAATTGTACAGTTACAGATACTTATCTGAACATTTTGGAGGCTAAAATCTGCCTTAGTCATCAGAATGGTAAAAAATAAAATGTGCTTGGTAATTTTTTCCTCCGATTCGCTTTCATTTGAATGATTTTATTGTAATTCCTTTTTATGTTTCAGGCTAAATTCAATTCCGAAATACCACAAACGGGATATGTCAAGGAATGGACCCTCATGTTGCATGGCACTAAAGAACCGCCGTATACCGAACTGCCAGTTTTAGATCCACATTCTAAACTAGCCATTGTAAAAAAAGCACACGAAAGTAGGAGTAAGATGTAATTATTTTTTAATTTGAGACAAGCAGCAGACTCAGACGGACCCTTTCAAAAATATTGTAAGTCAAACAAAAAAAATTATGAACATAATTTGGTCGGCTTTCCAAAAAATCTATATACGGGTGTTTCCACGTCAGTTCATCAACATACACTTAACTTCTGAAGCAAATCGGGAGAGCCGACTGATTTTTTAGTTTGGAACGCTGCTTGAAAAAATGTTAACTTATACCAATTCTTTTTTGTTCAGTCCGAGAATTCCATTATAAATTATCTAACATTCATGAAGATGAAAGAAAAATTCACAAAATATAAGTACAAACTTCACATTATGTATAAGTATATCATACTACTTACGTTAACTCTGCTTGACAGGTACAGATATGAAGGGTACAGCGGAAAAACTAGGAGGTTCGATTTCAACAAATTCTAAAGGCTATAGTTCAGGAATCGGAAGAGGTCCATAAAAGGTGTCACGAAGTTGGCGTATTGGTGGGGGATTTTCATAACTTTCGCCTCTCTTATATGCGCTGTAAAAACGTAGGGCAATTGTGAATATAGTTTGGTGAATCGGGAGATAGACTATTCACAATTCGTTGTTTGACGAAACAATGAATTGTTTTCATGAAGATGATGGAAACAATCCGTCCACGATTTGAAAAATCGATCCTAAACATGAAAAGTAAGGATCGATTTGCTTTGCGTCTACTCTACATATTGACCAATCACATCCCCACCTCTGATTAAAGTCGTAATTTCGAGATTTAAGTCGAAATTTTGAGTTTGAAGTCGTAATTTTCAAGGGACGAATAAAAATATGTGGCCTATCTGCGCTTCCATAGTTCTCCGTTTGACTTTTCATTGATTACACTGAACATAGAATAGACACCCTGGTATCAATACCGATTAACTTTTGTTTTGCCAATGAGTCCCAGGATTGGTCCAATGAATTCATCTATATTGGTCTATTTGAAACGTTGGTATGTTTCTTTTGGTTGAAGCAACTGATCAGAAATTTTATATTTCATTCAAGAACTCGCCTTGTTACAAACCAACACAATTTGGCATAAAAAAATAGCTCGGAGTAATGTCGTTCAATTCCAGCGCTTTTCTGAATGTTACAACAGTAACACTTTTATTACATTTTAACCTACTGTTACTGTGTTACAACATTTCAAAAATATGGAAGATGCATTTACATTTATTTCACGCTGCGAATGCATATAAACCCTAGTGCTTTAACCGATTCGATTTCGTTTGATCAAAAACTCTCGACGTGAGAAATGAAATTGACTCAATTTGCACATATTATTTTGATAGGTGGTGCAAGAATCGAATTCTGTCGCGCGTAATTTATTCAGATCTGTAATTTATGGATTATAATCTGAAAAATATTTCACCTAATATCAGTTTATTCCCAAATGTAGACAAAACTGAAAATTGAAGTAGTATCAGTCATTGTCAAGCTAACATACTGAAATTCTTGGATTTCTTGATTAAAGTGTCATAGGTCAAAATTTGTTTAAAAAAGGTTTTACACGGAGAGGGGGGTTCAACGTGTAATCACACCAGGTGTATTCCCACAGAACTATAACTTAGAGTTATACCCACAGAACTATAACTTAGAGTTATAGTTCTGTGGGTTAGAACTATAACTTAGAGTTAGTATTCTAGGCGACTTGATCACACTCATATTCCTAAATCATTCTAGATAGGAATGAACATTATTGGGAGAGCAAACTTTCAAAAGATTTCTTTTCTTTCTTTCTGTTGGAAGTCACAAAAAGTGTTCTTTCTGACTTTTTGTGTGGAAAATTGTTCAACAACAGTCAAGATGACTAGAAACACCCTGTTGCAATCAGTTGGAACCCTTCCTTATGTAAAATATTTTGCCAAAAACACTCGAACTAAGGACTTCTTGCTAAAGAGACAATGAACAGATATATTGAAATTCTATTTCACGAAGGTTTTGCAAATTGAGCAAATAATAGAATTCATAAATTGGTTGCGAAAAACTCCCATTCCAAACCTTTCATCTTATTTTACTGGACTCAGCAGGATTGTAATAAAAATTTTAGACAAAAATATGACAAACAATAGGTACCTATACTTTGCAATTTTTCTTTCATCTTGTCTATACTGGTGGAACATTATTCACACAAACCATATAGAGAAATTTTAAATATGGAGGGATCAAAATAGTTTTATCAATTTGAAAAATAGCAGAACGTTTTCGAATGCACAAATATACCTATATGAATTTCCATAATAATTGTTATAAAGTGCATGTCATTTCAAATATATCTGTCACAAATTCAACTTGTTCGTTGAAATATGTTGTAAATTATATATAAAAGTAGATGATAGGTAGATAGATAGGGTTATAACTCATAAATGCAAATGGAACATATATTATATCAAATAATAGTGTCTTGAATGCTATATCATTTTTCATTGGTGTATTTTCAAAAACAACTCAGATCCAATGAGTGGTAAAAAGATCAACACGTAAGTTATGAAAATTCGAATCCAAGAAACAGGGAATCGGAACATATTAAAGTACTTATAGGAAATACCAATGAGAATTGAATCAGTATTGTAGATATATAAATATATATTGGTTAGTAAGATCAAAATTGTACAGTTAGTAAAAGTCGAAAATGAGAAAAAACCTCAAATGCTTTCATAAAAGACGGGTATTTTTTCTACAGAGGTTGCCTTTTACGATATTTAATGGTTCTAAAAAGTCCTTAGTATACATTTTATCAACTTTATTTTGCCAACTTCTTTGAACACTGTGTGATGAAATTAGGAATTCCTTTGAATCTTTTTCTCAGAGTTGGGACTTCAACCTGTCGAGTGATCAAAATGTATTGAATGAATATTTATTAAATATCCTACAGTTTATTAAGAAGTTCACTTTGGTAAATTGGGTAACACAAGGAGAATACTAGAAAGTTGGAATTTTGTACAAATATATATGCTTATTTTTTAAAGGTCACTCAGAAATGGGTTTGTTTTCTTTAACAGTTATTGCTCTCGCCAATTGAAAAGTGTAAATAAAATATATCAAAAGTTTCTTGGATTTTATTTATTTCGAATAACCAATATCGCGTTATTGCTGAATGCCATAACGAAGATGAGATTGGATTAGTGAGTCTGCTATCAATGTGAAACCCCAGGAATTTTTTATGAAGTTTGTTCTCAATTTAATTGACTCTTTTCCTAGTACATTGATCTTTGAGACTTTGAAAGAAAGCTTATTTGAGTAACAACATTCAAATATAAGTTGACATCATCATGAATTAATTCATTGAAGGACTGTAAATTCGAACTGTGCTATATCAAGGTGGTGTCATCAGCATATAGTGTAAAATGTCCAGATATTTTGACATTTGGCAGATCATTGATATAGGTACACAAAAAAGAAGAGTGGGCCTTTTATTGAGCCTTGAGGTACACCAGTCGCTTTTTTAGATAGTATTGTTGTTTTTGCTATATGGCTTTGATCTGATAGGTAGGAATTAAACCATTCAAGGACAACTCCTCTCAATCTGTAGTGCTGAAGTCTCGTTAACAGCATTTCATGAGTAACACAGTCGAATGCCCCTATAATCTCATCATCATTCAGCTCAGTTTTCTTTTTAATGAGAAAGTGACATCATTGATATTTGTGCTGTCCTGAAAGCCAAACTGATTGCTCACAAGGGTGTGCTTTTTTTTTAAAAACCTTTTGATTTTCACTGTTTTTAGATGTGAATTTATCAATTGCAAAATGATGAAAACTTTCAGAGTGCCACCTAGAACTGTTTCAATTTTCAGCGTTAAATAGTAACCTTGACAAACCATCTTTGGGGGGAATACTTCATTAATACACTAAACTACTAAACTGATATCCATTTTAGCCAGCAGCAATAGAAACACTAATAAATATAAATAGTTTATTTATATATTCAAAATTTCATAACAGTATAAAATAAAACAATTCAGTCCCTTCAAGTCGAGCTCTTTTGATTCTTCCCAAACAGAGAACTGCACAAATCTATCTTACTCTCGTCCGTCCAAGAATTACCTTCAATCGGAGCAAGGTAACTCACCAACTTTGGGTGTACAACGTACCTCGTTTTCCTACCTTTCGTTGCTCTAGTGTCAATTTTCCTCTTCATCTTACTTCTCATATTTTGCAGCTGAATCCACTGCCTACCCAACTGGACAGGGTCGGTGATGTCTGAAGACTTGACCTCAATCAGCTCCCTCAGAAGTTGGTGGTAGAAATCGTTGTCATCAAAAATCTCGGTATTATAGTCGCCAGTAGGTTTTGTGTCTGAGGATTCGTTTTGAACTAGCTCATTTTCTTCTTCACCTATACTCTTGTAATCTGTCCTCTTCAACTGGGTTCTCTTCACCAACTTTGACTTGTCTTTTAAGGTGTGCTCTATATTGTTGATAACAGAGTATTGGCTTGAGTTGGATTTCATGATGGATATGGTAGTTTTGTCGTGCCACTTTCTGATCACGCTGTTTCTGTAGTCCTTATATTTTAGATGCTGCTTGCCTATTTCAGTTTCGAAATCTGCAAGCTTCCTCCTCTTCCTAGGTTGTTCTGCGGCATCTACATCAGAATCTTCCTCAGGGATATCTTCATCCGTATCACTTGGGATTTCCTCATCACCAGGATCTTCTACTTTACCATTATTCTTCATGAACTTTTTCGTCTCTGGATATTTATTTAGCACCAAACTTTGTAAACCAAGTAGTTTTCCTAGAAGCATCGATATGGAGCCTGCTGTTTCACTGACTCTATTGGAAAACTCCTGCCCTGATTCCGCCTTAATTTCTTTAAACTTTTCTTTTCTTGGCATCCTATTAGCAGCTGCTAAACACTTCTGAATCTGGATCCTCATCTCCAGAAGACTTTCCCATATGCTCAGTTGATTTCTGACACACATTCCCTTTTTCAATTGTAGAGGAACATCTTCAGACTTTATGTGTTCAAAATTACTATTATGTTCAGTTTCGTCGAGGGTATTGTTTTCAGAATCTGAGACAGTACCTTCGCTTCCTTCATCTGTATTTTCCTCATCATCAGACTCTGAATTTTTTTGGTCACTTTCATCTTCGTTTTCTTCAGGATATTGCATACTTTCATCATCTGAGTTGTCACCTGAAAAAAGAAATAGATAGAGAATATATTTATGACAATAGTCAATTTAACATAGAAAGGTTAAAACACCGTTGGAATCGATACATACTACATAAAAAAGAGAAACCTAACCAAGCATTTCTATACAATCATATAAGGAATGAAATGCTCCTTCAACTAAGTAATTTTCAATATCTATTAAAAGTTTCATGGTTTGTTTCTGATTTAATCTTTCAGGTAACAGTATTCCTTAGCATATAAGGTTACCTTTTTTGTTGTGATCTGAGTGTGTAATGCAGGTGGAGGTAATTTTTTCTCCTTGTGTTGTATATATGTTATTTAATGTTATTTAGTTTTGCAAACTCAGATACATGGATGTGAATGTTGAAAAACATTGTTGCTGTAGTAAATCTGTTCCTGCACGATTCCTTGTAATCTGAATCAATTATCATTCTGATAAACTTGCCTTTTTTGGTGTGATAAAGAATTTGTATACAGTGTTATATACCAGTGCATGATATAAATTAACTAGGATCGATTAGGTAAGGCCTGGAGAAATATGACTTGAGTGTGTGAAAAACATGGTTTTTTGCAAGCAGTGAACATAAATTCTTTTTATACAATTTTACAAGGTAATTGACCACTATATGTGTCTTGCAACCACGATTTCATAATCATCCACATAGAATTTGTATACAGTGTTATATACCAGTGCATGATATAAATTAATTAGGATCAATTAGGTAAGGCCTGGAGAAATATGACTTGAGTGTGTAAAAAACATGTTGTTTTTGCAAGCAGTGAACATAAATTCTTTTTATACAATTTTACAAGATAATTGACCATTATATGTGTCTTGCAACCACGATTTCATAATCATCCACATAGATATAAGTATGTCCGTGATTGATGCCAGCTGATACATTATTCACATGAAGCAAAAAGAGTGGTATCTCCAGGACACCACCTTGAGAGTTTTGTCAGATATGTATGCCTGGATGCACCGTTGAAATTGGGCCACCTGTACTCATTTTCTATGATTTAGTTAGTGAATACTTGTTCTATATTGTGTCAATAGAATGAGATAGGTCAAAGAAAATCCCACCTAAAGGTTTGTTTTCGTTGAACTTACTGCATATTATTGTGTGAAATCAGCATATGCTGTTTCCACCATACAACTGATTAAATCTAAACCTGCAAAACAACTTCGTTATGTATATACCTACCACTCTCACTCTCCTCTTGATCATCATCTGATTCGTCCGAACTGGCCAAGTTCTTACGACTAGCTTTTTTACCAGCATATTTCTCGTCAATGTCGGCCAGTAGATCAACGTTTTGTTTTCGAAATTTACTCAAAAGTTCGTCGTCGAAATCATCATCTTCAGTGGTGTCTGTGTTAAGTTTTGCTCTTGTTTCATCTGCTAGTTCATCTTCTGGGTCTAACGTGGCCGGAGCTGTGTTGAGAACTTTAGCGATTCTATCGGCTAAGGTTTCTTTTTTGTTCGTTTTCGACATTTTCTTGACTACTTCAATATTTTGAACCATTCCGTTTGTTTATATTATAGGTTATGAAAGTAAGGTTATAAATTCTTCTTTCCTGTCTGTTTCTTCTTCTCGTATTTGAGGGACGCATATGGCAGGTAGCCACTAGCAGCAACATAAAACTAAGGGACAACTTCGGGAAAGACAAAGAAGTAGATTAAGATATTTTACTGATACATAAATGAATATATTTTATGTATTCACTACAAAAATCGTAATAGTTGTAGCGAACCTCACTTGGAAAACTTGGATTTGGTCATCAGCTTAACGATTCTGAGATTATATTCCAAGTTACAGAAGCATATACAATTGTGAATTTACAGTTACGTCTGTAAATTTACAAATTGTCACTAATAACTATGAATTCTCAGTTGCAACTATAAATTGTAATTGTAATTAGGACCCGTTTGATTTTTATGGTTGGGAGCTAACCTTCACTATGTGATTGAAAAAATATATGAAGTAAAATATATTGTTTATTTCTGTACAAAATAAAATTACACACAAATATAGCTTTTTGCACTTATAAATTAGTATGGAAACGCATCCTTTATTTCCTGAGGAAGTTTCGATACCAAAGCATCATGATCAACAGTCCTGGCGGTAGCAAAAATACCTTGGTTATCAGGGAATGACACATTCTTGTCGTAACTGTAGTGTTTGCCGTGAATATCTGTTAACCGCCCTCCAGAAGCTTCTAAAATAGCCTCAGGTGCGCAAGTGTCCCATTTCTTGCACCCTCGACTTGCGTAAACATAAGCATGAGCTCTACCTTCCAAAACAACCAAAACCTTGAATAAAAAACACACAAGTTATATAATATTGAACAAAAATCATTATTGTGGAGGAATCAGAGTAATTAATAGATTTTTTTTTTTTTAGAAGAAATTTATATAGATCTAGAAAGAACAAAGTTTCTCACCGATAAAATTCATTGTTCCTTACGAATGTGAACTAGAAGTTTGCCCTTTCTGAATATATAAAAATCTCCTTTGAATTTTTTTTGCATATTGTGTAGGAAGAAATCTCTCAAGAAAGGTTAAAAGCAAAATCTAATCATGTCAAGAATTTATTAATAATTTCTAGTGAATCCAGAAAGTAGTTACCATTATTATCATCAATACTAAGAACGGTACCTTATGTCCTGCACCACCGACGCTAATAACGTCATCAGGATTCAGAGACTTCAAGGCATTCGACACCATACCGTCTCGGTGCGATCTTGAAGTTGTGATGATGAATTTATCTTGTGGCGGGTCGATGGGATCAAATCCGCCGACTCCAGCACCTACTAGACCCCACAGAGTCCTTCCTGGAGTATCAGGAACAGTTTTGTAGTTGTAATAGGGTTGGTGGATGACTCCTCCCACTGCCCTACCACTGACAGCTACTCCAATGAGCACCGTCACATGATCTAGGAGTCCCTACATATATAAATGAAATAAAATATTGAAATGGAATAATATCAATATGAGTTATGAAAAATTATGACTACACTTGCTCTTCACTTGATGAAAATTAATAACAGTATACTTGATAATAATTAAAGAATTTTTTAATACATTTTTTTCAAGGCGAGTTTTGCTACACAGTAGCTTCATTAGTTCATGAAACTATTCCAAAATATCTGTTATATAAGTAAATTCAAAACCCAATAAGATGAATAATTAATTGTGGTAAAATAGTTAGTGAAATATTACTTCTCGGAAAACAGGTAAAATATTGGAATTTTTCGAGAAAACTTGATCAAATTAATGATAATTTCTGGCAAAACAGGTACATTTTGAAGAAAAAAATTAGAATATGATTTTACTTTTAGGAAAACAGATAATTTATGAATATATTGATAATGGGGAATGAATAATTTCTTGTGGATCGTTTGAAAGAACACTTGGATACACCTGCCGATGACTGGATCGGAGATACTAACTCAGGAGCAAAGCAGCAAAGCGTCAGGAGGAAATTCCAAAAATATAAGGCCTTCAAACCCGCAAAATAGTGACACTGAATAATTTTTTTGTTTGGTATCTTTAATTTGGATGAGAAATACATTTCATTGGTTTACGGTCTAAAATTGTGTACGAATTTTTTGCAAACGCACCCCAACTTGAAATTTTATTACATCGATGTGAAAATGTATGCATTTTCTATATTTCAAATAGACTTGTGATTTCTGGCGCTAATAAAATAACTACTTGTGTGTGTGTTTATGAAAATTTTTAATAATTTTGAGAAAATTTTGGGATCTTATTCAAATAAGTGTTCATATGTCTATTGAAAAATTCATTTACTTTCTGCTTTTTTCCTGAGTTTCTGGAAGCAACTGTAAGAATTGCAAATCTAAATATAAGGGGAAGCTGAAACCTTCATTTCCACTAGTTATAAATTTTTACACTACAACGAATTAACACATATATTGTCATTACCTCTGTATATTCAGAAGTTCCATCAAGGGGATCTACCCATACAACAATGTCTTCAGGAACAGTGTTGACAAACGAAGGGGGACAATTCGCAGAAAGAACAGTCGGATCACTCTCTGTCACAATCCAGTCACTTGGTACCTGAAAAAAAATGAAACAAGGCATTGAATTTGAGATTTAGGGAAAAAATCATTGGGGTACAATATAATCCAATTCATTGAAGACTCACGTCAGATTCACTGAGTTGTCCCTCTTCTCCTATAATGGTGACATCAGGAAATTGCTTCGATAGAGATGCAACTATGCATCGTTGCGCCGATCGGTCTGCTTCTGTCTGAACATCATTTTTCTCTAATCCCTGCACAAGACAGATATATTTGTTATTGAACGAATATATCATTGTGGTTATGTCAACATGTGCATAAACAGGACACTATTCTTAGGTATAGTCTTAGTTACTAATTATTGTATTTAGTTCTTGGGTATTGTTGCATAAATCCACTGCAAGTTGACATTTCTGTTAGATGAATAGTACTCCTCGATATGACTATTTCAAATCTCAACAAATCCATATTTAGGTGAATATTATGATCCAATGACAATGTAATCACAATGAAGAATTTAAGAATGCCATATATGAATGAAAACCATGGAGTATTTGGAAAAAAAATCTTTAATCTGAAGTATTCTGACATATAACCTACCATGCTTTACAATGAATCAAACCAAAAATTGATCAAAGCTAAATGGTGTTAAACATTTCTCTTCTCTATTGCTTTTTTTTTAAATAAATACATCAAGTAAACATACCTACCTTTAAATTGAATCATGTGATTTTGAGATGATCATGAAAAAAATTGACAGTTTCTGATTACTTCAATTAAAAGCTGTGGAAAATAAAAATCAAATGCTTTTTGGGGGCTGCAAGGCAACAACTTATTGATCATTTCTAAATAAAATTGCGTTATTTGATACATAAAGGTGGGTACAAATAAATTTAATATATACCTTCTCTACAATGCCTAGTTCACCCTTGGTCATAACATCTTTAATTATTTTTCCGGCTCGTGTAGCAGCAGTTACTGAGGAAGCCAACAGCCGCAGAATTAGAGGCGCACTTTGAGCCATTTTTAAGGATATGTTCAGCAAAGATGTTAAAACACAAATGAAAATAATTCAGATGTCAATATGGGAAAAATGAAATCTGATTATACCATATACAAAAAACCTTTGTAACCTTGTTTGGTTGATTTCGCTTAGTTTAGATACGGAATTCAAGAACAAACGAAGCAGTCAAGAGGAACAAAAATAATTACATTTATTGAAAAATTTGAAACGGGAGTTTGACTTGACGTTTGACCTACTTTTTTACTGATTAAGACGGCAAAATTCAAAAATTGACATTGACATTGAAACTACTTTTTACAGTTTTGCTCTTTGATCATGTTCGGTTATTGCAGTGAAAAAAACAAGGATGTTTTTAAAATCAACTGCTGGTACATCAGTGTAGACTGACCGACATCTGAATGTTAATTCATTGATGTTTTAGGAATCACACGTTAAAAGGTAAGACCTCGTTAATCCTTAGTTCGCACAAGTTTAGACTTCTGAGGGTTGTCGTTAACAGCTGGTTAACGGGAAAACGTATTAAAAAAAAAGTTCATCACGATGAAAATAAGCTGGTGGATTGTCATCATGGCCGCAGAGCTAATATTTGACAATATGTTATTTGTTGTTATATGTTATTTCCATAATATGTAAAATGAAGATTTAGAATTATTTTCAGAAAACATCGTAATATTATACACCATACTCTAAAATGCATAGAATATCCCCATTGTGATCAACTGAACCCCTTCCTTATGAAAAATATTGTGTTAATAACTCTCGACCTAATAAAGAAATGATAAAGAGATTCAATAAATTTCAACACTTCTTTCAGAGGTACAAAGTACAACTTAAGTGACGCAACTTGACAATATCAATTTAGGTAAAAGTTTTTCTACATTATGATCCATAAAATGTAGATCAGAACCAAATAGGTACGCGCGACAAATTTAGATTCTTGTATCATCTTTCCACATGAATGGAGATAGAGAGAATCGTTTAAAACACCAGGGTTTCTTGGTTTCTTTGCATCTTCTGTACGAGTAACTGTGTGAGTTAACTGT
>WOGO01006114.1:0-11967 GCA_015342085.1 Leptinotarsa defecta
ATTACAGTCAGAAGATTGGTGACCGTTGAACGATTTTTCATAAAACCGTGTTGGTTTATACTTATATTGCAACTAACATGCCGATATATAACTCTCTCCAGCAGAATCTCAAAAACGTTTGCAAAGTTGCAAATAGTAAAGATAGACCGATAATGCATACATATACCTGGTTATAAACAGATTTAAATGCATGCGAATACACTTTCATTATATATGGCTAAAAAAAAATCAATTTGAATGAGTGGACCTCAGAAACGCTTGTGAACAATTCCTCATTCTAACTGAAATATATCATAAGCGTACTAAGTACATCTCGATAATTCACTTCAGTTAGCCTTTGTAAAACTTTCCTAGACTGAACACATCTTCATTAGTTCAGAGGTAGTTCGGACACTGTACCGATAATCGCACATATCTCGTGACGTCACACTAGCTATCGACAAACACACCGTTTTAAAATCATGTCTCTTGGTAACGGTAAATGACATTGATTTGAAATTTTTGCAATTGTATTATGGATGACAAGCACCACCAAAATGTCTATGAAAATACTCAAAATTACTTTGATTCTAAAATGAAAATGTTAATAAAATAAATCAAATTGATTTTTCACATTTTTTAAAATATGTATATATATATTTATTGCAAATGAAATAACCAGCATAAAATCAAGTATTATTAGATATGTATTTTTTCGGGCGACTTACAAACTGAACTCTTTGTTCATTTCAGTTTTCTTAAGAGCTCTGAAACCTTCCCTCTATGAGCTGAAACCCACTATCTTTTACAAGTCACTATAAAAATTTTCTCAGTGTTTGCGTGAAAAAGAGAATGAAGAGCAATTGTCCTTTAGCGATGGTCAATTTTCAAAATTTTCCGGTAAGTTCAAATTTGTCATTTTCTGGAACATGGGAAATCACTCCAAAATGTTCATTATTGATCTGTTTAAGTTTGCAAAACCCAAACCAACTTCTATTAATATCAACTATGTAAATTTTTTGAGCAGTTACATTTGTAATTTTCATCTTTTTACATTAAAAAGTGCATTACTTTACCTCTGTGTCAAATAAACTAGAATAAATTTTGAAAACCAACGTTTCAAAATTATTTGAAAACATTTTGTGAATCATTTAAAGAAAAATGGGATAGTGTGAATAACAAAAATAAAAAAAAATTCCTTCGAGCCGGATTTGAACCAGCGACCTATGGATGTCTACATTATGAATTCCACTACAGTCCACCGCTCTACCAACTGAGCTATCGAAGGTTATTGATATTACGAAGATAGTTGGAAATTGATTGCTTTAGTAAGATCTACACTCCGATACGATAAATTTAGCACATGTTTGAAGATAAAACAGAGATACACTCTGTCAGTTTTTCCAAAAAAATGGGCGTACATGACTTCATCTAGTATACAGGATGGCTCAAATAGATACGTCCAGATAGGATACCTCAAATCTTTCATAATCAGCCCTGTGTATATAGTATGGGATTTTTGTAGTTTTCAAAGAGGAGTATTTTTTCAGTGTTTCTATAACAGTTACTGAATGGACTGACCTCATAAAACCAGTGTGAAACTATCCACATCCACAAAGTAAACTGAGAAACATATTGAGCTAATATAGTTTTTCATTCAACAACTTTGTACACGTACCATCTTTTAATATGATACACTTATTGACTGGCTTAGCAAGAAAAAACCGTTCAAGTTTTTTGAGCCCTCTGAAAGGGTGACACTTCACGTCAGAGTTTTCCAGGCCGTTTGAAAATGAGGTGGAAACTTTGGAAAATTTGTTTTAACGAAAATTGAATTTGTACACCTACAAGATTGAGATATGTTATTCGATTCGACAAAAAAACTTCACGTCGGAGTTTTTCAGGTCGTCTGAGGGGGTGAAAATGGGGTGGAAACTTAAAAATTGTATCACTGAAAATTCCTAACTAAAGTATGTAGGTGTACATGTTTCGATTTCTCATGTTTACGTTGTTTACATGTTGTTCATAGTTATGCTAGGTTTTTTGGAGCAGCAGCCGATTCGCCATTTCGTTTTAATTGTCAATTGATATCGGATGCACAAATTGATGGCGCAAGTGTATTCTTTCGTCGATCCAACTGTACACCTACAAAATGTCGTTAAAAAAGTTCAACACAGCATCACATTTCAGCAGAAAAATTGATCAATACAATCGTTACAACAGCAACTACAAAGGATTTATTAGAACAGTCCAAAAGATATAAATCTCAATGTGAAGAAACTGTTTTTGTGAAAATACTCTTAGTAGCATTTATAGTTTACTTAAAAATAACGGTTAAACCTATATATAGGTGATACTGCTGATCAAGCTGACCTTCTTTGCCATATGGCATCATAAAAATCATTAGCGACGAGAATGTAGTTAAATTATCCTGTCAGGTAACGACAAGCGAAGTGAAGAAGCAATTGATCATCAATTCAAATAAATGAGAAGGTGACAGCTATTTATTTAGTATGAATCAATGAATTGAGTTAAATTTCAGAGATAGGTACATAAAAGAGCGCTTTAAAATGTCGAGTTAAATTGATTATTTGTGTCGGACACAAACACAAAATTGGTCATGAGCAGGGTTGGAATGAAACCTCGCCTCCGCCTCCGCATGTTTTAACGGAATTTTAACCCAGTTTATGAAGGAGCGGAATTTTGTTTGAGTCCCAATAGTCAGCAGCTTATCGAATTTATGAATTTTGTTCCTGAATAGATGAAAGGTCCAATGATTGGAACATTCAACTTTCTTGAAATCACAAACGTTTCGATAATTGAATGTATTCCAATTGAGGCATTTTAATTCAAGTATATATAAAAAATCCATTCCTTCATTTTATTCATAGACAAAAATTTATAAATACGACAATTTACTTATTAATTACAAGATTTATATTATGCTGCAACTTTTCGAATGAACTCTTCGGTTTGCCTTTCATTATGTACATTTCAGATTTATTCATTTTTTTATATTGTAGAAAATTCAAAAGTCTTCAGATCACCAACATATATTTTGTATTGAATGAAAGGTTAATAATAAAGCTTTTTTATTTATGTATCAAACTCCTTCGTCACCTCCGTTGATCCACGCTTTCGCGAAGGCTAACCTTTCGGCTTCCGTCTTCGCCTTCGTTACGTGGCCTCCGTTACTCAACATACTGTTTATAAGCACTAAAATACATACTTACCTAAATTGAAATTTCATTAGAGAAAAAACAGCTATAATTTAACTAAGCACGGCTACTACACACCAGAACTGAAATACTCTTCTCTTCTCAATTGAAAATTACCGGAAATTTTCTCGTAAAAGTTGCCCCTATCATTAACATAATTATAAAACCTTAAGAACGTTAACAAGTCAACAAGAAGAAAACTGGTTTTCATCAACTTATGAAAATCTTATAATGCCATTTTATGGAAAAAAGAATACTTTTTTCTAAGTACAGTGTTGGAGTTTTGGTCACAATTCATCTACTCATACTAACATTTTACTTGTAAACTCAAATAGTATCCTCCGGCTTCCAAGCAGTGATAGAAGTAATAGGTATTCAGTGTGGTTTGGAACATTCTGAAGCATTTCCGTTGTAATATCCAAACATTCAGCAAAAAATGTGTTGCTAGTTGAGACTTATTAATTTGTAGTTTTTTGTGTGACTTCACAAAAAAAATTACAAACCTAAATCTGGTGAAATTGTAGGTCACTTCACTGATCCCCTTTACCAATCTATCAACTAGGAAAGGTATAGTGATGAGATACTACATCTAGCATATCGATTATCTATACATTTATAGGCGATATCTACAATTTCGACTCGCTTACCACTTCCCCTACCCTAATACAGCAAAATTTCAAAACGTGTTACATCAGAGCGTGTCGTTGTTCAAAAGCCTAGAAAAATTCAACGCCACTGTGATCCGTCGACCTGAACGAACGAACGGTGAAAAATGTCGCGATGTCCTTAATGGGGATCGTTATTGGCTGAAAAGTTCCCATAAAGCTTTACTTATTTCAGGAAACGCAACGAAAAAAGTGTAAACCGGTAGAGTTCGCTGCAGTTAATTCTCTACGGATAACGGCTCACGATGTACACGCGCGGATCGAATTGATGGAATACCGTCGACGACGAGAAGTTACACAGAAACGATAATGGCGAGCATAATTGTTTTCATTCCAAAAAATGACAGCAGATGCGTAGAATGTGTAATATTCGATTGGGTCAAACGCTCCTGCGTTATGGCCAGCTAGAGCACCGGATTTAACCAACCAAAACTATGGGAAGACTGTGCTAGGAAATTACAAGACACTACTTTAGCACGAAACCATTGTTAAATTTCAGCTAGCAAAGGTCTATAAGGGTGAGAATAAAAACAGAAAATAAATTGGAAATGATTTCTAGTGAATAAATTAATAATCAGATTTCAAGTTACGTTGGTAGGAGATCCTAGGTAGTTTTTATTACATGTCAATTTTGAGCTTGTTCCTAGAACGACTAAAACTAGGTGGTTAGTATAAGTCATAATAATATCATTACTATATCTAATAAGAGCGCCAATAAGAAATCAGTTTATATTGAAAGGGGTATATTTTGGGAGAGACTAGCTATTGGGAAAGAAACTTGGCGTTTACTTGTCCATTTTTATATAAAAAATTGTGGGAAGCTTCCAACTTGTTTCGAGAGTAGTTTTCTTTCATATATTTCAATGTTCATGTTGAAGTATATAGTTATTTCAGGAGGGTTTTTTTATGTATCCGGAAGTAACTTCCATGTATGATCTACAAAACTTTGTTATGAGTTAAACTTTGTTTTTTCCTTCATTTGGAAGATTCACACAAAATTTATGTATGCAGATGGAAGAGTAAACAATTTGTTCAGTATTAAACGTGCTTGAAGAAGATATTGTATAGTGAAACACGTGTTACGGTTTTGTAAACCGATAAGCAAAAGTCTCTCAAAAAATGTTAAGTGAAAACGTCATCACAAATGTTCATCGAGTATTGGCAAGTTCCACCGAATACCTAAAAGAATGGCTACGAAAATTGCGTCACGTTACGAAAGAAAAAAAATGTTTTAATGCCAGAGATATATCAAGCCTGTCTCCGCAACCGTTCTTGCAGAAATCCATTCAATCCATTTCTCAAGCCCGTTCCGATGAAACTAATTCTGAAACATTAATTAGAGTTGCTTCGAAGAGCCAACAGCTCGTGTTTGTCTGACCTTTTGGGGCAATTCAATTTCGTATCAAGTAGATGCAGAATTCGACTTTGCTTCTAATAGAGAGCAGATATATCAACCTATCTTTTATACTTAACCTTAATTTGTTGCAGCAGTCGACGTTCATTGTCAACGCTATCAATATTGATTCCTTCGCCCACTCGGACGGTGGTATTTTCTAGTCGAGCGAAAATCTCGTAAATTGATTCTAGAATGATTAGGTTGAAAATAATGAGTGGCATGAGAGATTATTAAGAATAACGGATTACTGTGAAAAAATCTCAGAAATAATTTACTGGATTATTAGGTGATGAAAATAACATTTCATTTAAATAGCAAAATCCTTCACCTTCTAGAATATTCGAACTTGGCATTTCACCCTCCTTCATTACGGTATTGAAAATTTGTTTGCCTCTCATTTGAAATGAATGAGGGTGAGAAAGAATTGTATTGAGGCTATTGTGAGTCCAATTGAAATCCTTATTTGGGAAATTTTGAACAAAAAATGTTCGATATCCTAATGAAAGAGCATAAATTGAGCTTAAAATTATTGCTAGATCAAATTTTCCAAAGAGTTACGGATTTCGATTTGGTTTGCCAGCTTAACGGTAAAGCTGCTAGAACCCACTACTTTTTAACAACTAATGGAATTTGATCCATGTATGTGGATAGTATATTGGTCAAACCAAACGGACTATATTAGCTACAAGGAACATGTTCCGCATGTTCGGTTTCATAGACCGGAGAAATCTATATGTCGCTCAAAACGTCATAAAGAACGACCATAGATTATGTGAGAAATGTTTAAAATTGTTGAAATAGGTACACGACTACAGGTTTATGGATGCTTTCGAAAGCTTGGAAAACGAAAAGTGTGGAATGAGTTCTATGAATAGCGCTAAAGGTTCCATTTCGAACAGCTCTTTGTTCTTATACATAATAATTATAAATAAACAACAGATAAATGATCACTAACATAGAGGAAATACATAACAAATTAAAGGTATTAAAAAAACAGGTAGTTTAGTATAGTATCATTTACAGGTAGTAGCTAGATAATACTAGCTAGGTAATACTAACAGGTAGTAGTTAGCATCGAGTCGAGAGAGAGTAATTTTTGTTCTTGTGTTGGGAAAGTGTTTTCAATAAACTCATGGAATGTCGGCGATGGAATTGACAGAAGCGTAAATTGAGTCAAAAATTCCCACCCGCTCAAACGGGAGACATATGCCAGAATTTTCTGCGAGGAAATATACACAAAGCAATGGGGAGTAGTTGTTGTTTTTAGACACATTGGCAGAGATGAATGTTTCGAATCGACACCGAATGATGATGAATAAAGTGATTTAACTCTATTTCAACTACTTTTTGAACAACCCTCGTATTGAATTTTTGTATTGTTTCATGATGATAAGAGTTTTGTATACACGCAATAACATTACACTCGGCATGTTCGTCGCATCGACCAAACGATAATTTGAGAAATCAGTTGGAAACTTACCAAAATTCGTGTGCGGCGCGGTACCTATTCGGGTCACAACGATTTCATGTGACTAATATTTGATAATTATCCATATTCGAATAACTGTGAACTGTGATCGCTGTTGATTAAATTCGAATTAGCGGATTTCGGTCGCGTCATCGACACACATTTTCCAAGTAAAATTGTAGTAATTCTCATTCGTATTGAGAACGTCTACGACCAGCACATAACAATGAGAACCTACCTCAAAACAGTTATGTTTTCCCACAGCGGTTTGTAAATCATCGAATGAATTATACAAAATAAGACAGGTTAAATACATCTTAATTGTCCACGAGGAATTTTTTTCCGACTGAATCAGAACTATTTTTTATTCGCGGAGGTAGTATTATCGTCGGTAATAGGTACCATTATTGTTTCACTATGAAATAGTTCTCACGAACTCTTTCAAACCGCTACGGTTAGAGAGAAATAAGGATATCAATTATTATTATTCATCCGAATGGTTCATTACGTTCTATCGCTGGACGTTCACCGCGGGCATTCCCTTGGAGGCTCACGAGTCTACACTGTGACGCATTTAAGAAGGAAACACTCCGGAAAATTCTAATTTATTGCAGGAGAAATTAAAAAGTTATTAGCGATTTTTCAAAAGTATGAAAATCTATAAAAGTAACTGAATTACATTTAACTTTAAACGCAATTAGGTAACTACTTGTGTAGTTGAATCGATTTCCAAGAATAACGTTTCAATTTTGTAAGTGAACAAAATCAATTTTCAATAATACGAGTTTTTAAACTTTTTCACGCCGTTTCCACCTCTTTAGACGGTCTGGAAAAGTCGGACGTAACATTCGTCTTGTTGGATCGAACGCCAGGAATAACATATCTCAATCTATCAGATGTACCACGTTAATTTTCATTGATACGAATAAGCGTGGAAAACTTGGATGTGTTGTTTATCTTGTTGATTCGACCTCGAGGAACAACATACTTAACGTGTACAAAATCAATTTTTAGGTGGTAGAGTCGACCTTCAGGAATAATATACTCGCACTCATCTCAATCTTAAAGACGTACAAAAAAAGTCGATTTTCGGTTAAACGAATGTTTTATATTTCCACCCTATTTCCATCCCGTCAGACGACCTGTAAAACTCAATACCATATCCCAATTTGCTACCTGTTCAAACTCAATTTTTCATTATACGGAATTTTCAAACATTTCCTCCCTAGTTTCACTCCTTCAAACAGTCTGAAGGGTATAAGCGAATTATTTTGAAAGCGGAAATGTGTTCACCCCGGGTATTAGAAGTAAAAATGAAAATTAAATACTTTCCTCTCAAAGTATGTACAACATTATCATCATCATCAACATTACAAGAGAGTATTTTGAAAATTCTATTTTCAAACCCCTCTCAGTTGTCAATCCCGCCACCCCCTCTGCACTTCACCCTCGCTAACACTAACGGTCTATATTACCAAAAATGTATTTTCACAAGTTTCAATTATTCACGTGCTTCTCCCGAATAAATAAAGTTAAGTATCTACTGAATATTTCAATGAAGTTGATTCAGAAGGTTTGTTGTAAAAGTACAGAAAGGAAGTTATAATACTGAAACAATGAACTCACCTTCTGAATTTAGCGGGGTAATGGTGGTGGTTGAAGTGGGAGCCAGTGCAAAAAAATTGGGGCACAACAAGCCCCATCCAACGATTGAAGGCCTGGAAGTACCTTGTCGATCCTAAAAACAAACAGACGTTTCTAACAAAACACAAAAAAGAATCACAATTTAATGAGGTTCATTTTCAGAATTTCAAAAGATTTCAATCACGAAATATTTCAAGTTTTGATAAATCTTATTTCACTGATTTTTTTTTAGTTTTTTTTTATATATTTTTTTTGTACTTGCAAATTTATTTGCGTGAACAGCAGACGGAAGTGTACTTTTATAATTATGCATTATTAAATTTAATTATTTTCATCAATCACCCTCGACAAAAAACGAAATCTTCACTGAAAAAAAAATCATATTTGAATAAAAATACAGGCGAAACTGTAGCCCATTTTAGCACCCCTATTGAAAAATTATTAAGAAAAATATAAAAAATGAAAACAGTGCCTCAAAATTTTATCTAAACACATAGACTGAGGGTGGAGTTGTAAACAGTTATAACCATTCTGAAAACTTGTCCAGCTGCTCAAGACAATGCTAAAAAGCTGGTAAGGGCACTCATCAGAAATGCTGAATCAGTAGTAACTAGTAACAAAAACGTATTATTAAATGGTAGGTAGTAGCGTAATAAATGAAAAAAAAACGATTGATATCTGTTATTTTATTAGCCAGCTATCACCCCTTTTAGGAAGACAAACCTTCCAAAATCTAAACTCGTTCGAGCTAGGATTAATGAGGTAATATCTTTTAACGTGCGATTCCTAGCACGGGTTGGTCGATAAGCAGTGAACATCAATCATTCGATCGTCGGGCTCTAAACACTGTTTTTAATAGAGCTCGATTGAATAAGTAGCAAGAACCACGCTAACTAACTGGTTTACATAATTTATGCTCTTCAATAATGTTTGTCTATTAATTTGTATAGACATATACATTAGGTATATATGTAGAATTTTATAGGTGGCTTCCTAGACTCTTGAGAATAGCAGTAGTATCTACTAATTACAAGTTAACGAATACGGGAACGGCAATTTAACCACTTCCAATTTTTTCAAATATCAATTTGTTGATTACTGAATTATCTTAATTGTTAATACCTGAACTTGTATGACTAAGTATATATCAGGTATAAAATTCTCTTGGTAACGCAGTCTTTTCCATACAAAAATCTCATAAAAAATATATTTCTACCCCCAAAGCAGATAACTATCCAAATAAAGCCATCAAGTGGGATATATAAAAGGAAAATGCATCGTTCTCGTCTAAGATTACAACGACTAGGTGTTTCAGGAGAGATGAAACAATGAGAGTTGAGGATGTTGAAGGAGCACGTAAACTCGGTACTTGTGGTTGCCGTATCGAATGCTTGGGGGCAAAAACCTGACAGAGATGATATATATCCTTTTGTGAGCAACTAAATTACTAAATACCAACTTACAAGATGTTATAGGCGTCGTTTCTCTAGCAATCATACATCCTCAACACAGAGTTTGTTAATAAAACACTTTATAACACGAAAATACAGGTGAAGTTTGGTAAAAACCAAAAAAAAAACAACAAAAAAAAAACCCGAACCTCACTGAGTCACAATGTCACAATTGAAAATTTTTATTTCTCTCGATTTTCTCTATTGCGGGAATTTTTAATAAATACTATATTTCATTTTTTCTATATAATTTGATGCTATTTCGCAACAATAAACAAAATTATTATTCACAAATATCGACTGGAAAATGACACTAACACTCCTTGCGTCGTTTTCATGAACTACTTCATTATTACAATCCACCTTGCAGATGTCACTACTCTATAGAAAAAAATATATATTCCAGGGTTGTCAAATTCAAAATTCCAGTCACAGAACCCGTAAAACTATATCTCTGTTCGAGTGAACATTCTCTCTTCAACGTCCAATGTATATTTTAAAAAATTGAAGTGTTTTTTTAATAAAAAGTGAATGAAAAAACTTAAGATTACCTGATACAAAATAGCTGCGCCCCCTGACGAAACTTCTTTTTACTATGAAAAGGAGGAGTCTGGCTAAATGCTCTCGAATGAGAGAACCATAGAAATTAGAGAGGGAGAAAGAGAGAGACAAACATAACCTAAATTTCAATGTAATCAAGCCAAATACTATTAAATTATTCTGAAGATTATTCTTGGAGTCAGTTATCAAACTGATGAGATTCCACTCAAATTCGAAGTTAGAAATAAGATAGTGTTGCCATCAAGTACTAAAACATTTTTTGTAGTTTTTCCAGAAGCCACAACCTCACCTTTGTTTTTCTGAAATGGACAATTTTTTAAACAAATCCGATTCAAATATTAAACTCGAAGAAACCAAGTATGACATAAATTATACAAATTCAGAAGATGATAGAATGGATTATGATGATGATGATTCCAAGGATGCTACCGTTCCAGTAGAAAACAGTGTTTTCAAAGAAGAAATAAATCATTCTGAAATAGAGGTGAAATCTGAGCCTATTGAAATAACTCGAGAAGATATACTAGATCTCGGTTCAGATATTATTTTACCTCAAGCTTCGCAAAGTCAAAGCACTGCTAGTTTGAAACAGAAAAAGGAAATAAAATCAAGGAAAGAAATAGAAGAGGAAGAAAGAGAGAAAATGCAGTATGTATTTCAAACTCATCCCGTTTTATATAAAATTTTCACGTTATATACTTCTATAGAAAACTTTAGTGATGGGCCATAATTATGTGTATCTACAACATGTGTTACCGAATAGTGATTCAATAACATTTATGTTACTCCGATTCTCTCAGAATTCCGTTTTGTCAAACTGGAAATCATCCAATTATTTAATATTTACTTATTTTTCATAATCAGAACAATCATAATTTGGTTTTCTATTTCTACTAAAACGAAAATATCATTTTATTCTCATTACATGTTCAAATTATTGTTTTGATATTCCAGAGTATTAGTTTCTAATTTTACGGAGGATCAACTAGACAGATATGAAATGTACCGCCGATCAGCTTTTCCCAAGGCAGCTATTAAAAGACTTATGCAAACCATAACAGGATGTTCTGTATCGCAAAACGTTGTAATTGCCATGGCAGGTATTGCTAAAGTATTTGTTGGAGAAGTAGTAGAAGAAGGTAAGTTGGACCTAATTACAATCAACTTTTTCAAACACTAGAACTGTAATTATTTGAACTCACTTTCAAGTTCTTTTCTCAATCCTTCCATTGTGGAAAGTGTGATATCATAGCCTTGGGATGTTTCATAGAATGCAAGTGGCATACTATTGCATCCTATATTTAAATGTAATTTCGAATGCCAACTATAGATTTTGCAGTAATTAGAAATACACAAAACTTACTCCGTCTATGTATCATGACTTATTCTACTTAAACATTCAATGTGTTTTAGAAGATGTTTTTTATTTGGTAATCACCTGGTTTAAAATATAGGCTACAATTTTTGACATTTCATTATTTCGTCTAATAGTTTTTGTTTGAAATAGAGATACACAGGAAAGTGAACTTTCATTTAAAAAACATGGAATTTTTAAACAACTCTCATGCAGAAAGTGAACTTACTC
>WOGO01006115.1:0-11966 GCA_015342085.1 Leptinotarsa defecta
TTGACCATTTGAGGAATGAAAAAGTAAATACCTGTACAAAACGTGTTATGATCGATAGATCCGAAAAAGCGGCTCATATATCTATCCTTATTTTCCGCAATGTAATGTTCATACCTTACTCTATGAAATATTTCTTTCTCTCACAGAAATGTGATGACAGTTGACGTTGACAAATTTAACTATTAAAAACAACCCTGAGTCAGATATGTATTAAAGGAACAAATCAAATGAATTTGTTTTTTGTTATATAAAAAGAAAATGATCAAGTAGGTAATTGTAGTCAATAGATTTTTAACAGATGTTTGGAAAAATGATTATTATTTTGCCGTTATATTCATTAATGCCAAATTCTAAATCCTGAACATGAAAGATTCATTCAGAATTTTACCCTCATATTACTCTTTCATAAAAATGTACTCAAAATACTTCCATTTTTAAACTACAGCTAATGGAATTTCTATTATAGGTTTACAGTGAAAGCCGGCTTAGCATCAGCTGCAGTTTATTATGTGAAAGAACAGGGGGTCTGGAAAACGAGTAATGAATCTGTAAAGACCTATGAAAAACTGAAGAAAACGGTGGATCCATACTTACGACATGTCAATTCCATAATTCCACTTGAGGTATTGAGAAATTGCAAATAGTTTAGATAAAGTTTAACACATATACATTTCAGTTTCCCGAATTACCAGAAACTGAAAAGATGTCATCCCTTGCAAAACAAAGTTGGAATCGAAGTGTACTGGCCACTATCAAATTTCTCAGTGAATTACCTATAGCACTTACCGATTGGACACAAAGAGGCATAGAGTATTCAATGAAAAATGAGGAAATAGCCAATTTTGTAGAATCATTTTCAAGTAAAAAATAGTTGTAATTGAAGCTATGCTAATTTCAATGAAATGTTGCAATTCATTCTGAATATATATGATTTAATGATATTTGTTTACAGAGTCAATAGTAGTATATCCTCTATTCTAAGTGGAAAAGTTAGTGGTTTTAAAGTTACGATCTATATAATGTTGATGTGAATACAAACCTTAAGTGATCATATAAGGAAGAATCTTCAAGGAAACTTCCAGTCATTATAGATAAAATAAAATGTAAGAATGTCTGAAAAAGTGTCTCAAAAAAAATAGGCGTTTGGAAACTATGTAATAAAAAAATCCTAATGTATTGGTTTATCTGGTAGTGGCTACGGAGACAACTATTAGGATAAACAGTTGTTAACAAAATGAGATGCTCAAAGTGTAATTTTCAAGAGACAAAGGATGAACAATTAACTGTATGTGACAAGTGTGATGGAAAATTATGCCAGTTTTGTGCATGGCTGTCCACAACAGAGCATAGAGCTGTTACTATGAAGGGTAGAAAACTGTTGATTTACTTGTGCCGGGATTCTAGAACCAGGGTTTGTACATACAGCAAATCTGACCCAAACGATTCAGAGGAAAAAATAAAAAATATGAAGGAACTGTTTCCTTCTCTTACAACTGAATAAACTGAAATGTTCCTTGGAATGAAAGAAATCAAGAATCAGATAACTATTCTTAAAGAATCCAATATTGAACTAATCCGATTGTTAACCAATAATGCAATGGTCTCAACCTTGACAAATCCTAGTGAAAAACCTGCTTCTAGTCTCAGTTCCAATATTCTTTTTGTTATTGTTTCCACAAAGAGTCACATGAATCCAATTAATTTTTCACAAGTGTCAAACGATCGCAAAAAACAGCCAAAGCACACATGAATCTAGTACATTGTTACACAGGTAAATTAAATCTCCTAATAACCAAACGGTAAATAACTTCCCACCTCATAAAGTACAGTCAAATCTTTGTGAATTAGCCAAATTTCAAACTAAGAACGAAAATATGGTAGTAAATCAATATGGAGAAGAAAAAAATTATAAAACTGAAGCACGAGATTTTGTAGAGCCAAAAAGAAGGCAAAGAAAGAAAAGGAAAATCAATTATGGCTTAGACGAAGGAGATAAACATTTTCACGAAAAAACGGAAAACAAAAAAAATTGGTTATATATCACCAAAGTTCCAGATAACACAACGCAGGATAATATTACTTAATTCCTGCAAAATAAGTTAAAATCACAAGATGTGAGTGAGCTAGAGCTAGAGTTTTTGAATCCCTATCCTGACCATCAATTATTTATGTTTGGTGTCAGCCCAGAACATTTACAAATAGTGTATGATCCCAACTTTTGGCCAAAAATATTGCTTTTGAAAGATTTGACTTCAGAAAAGGCAAGAGATTCCTGATTTATAACACTAATTTGGAGAAGCTGGTGCATCCCAACCACTGAGTTTTTTAGGATAAACGATTCCACAGAAAATCTTCAGGAAGACTCTTTAAAGATTTTTCATTTGAACATTCAGTGTGTCACTAATAAAATTGACCAGTTGATATTGACCCTCATGATATTATTAGCTTGACTCAACATTGGCTAAATATAGACTGCTTGAATATTTTAAACATTCACAATTTTAAACTTATATCATGCTATTGCAGAAAAACTATGCAACACGGTGGTGCTACAGTATATGTAAATGGCAAAATAACTTGTAAACCACTCCTTTTAGAATCGTTTCGTGTTGAACAACTTGCAAAGTTTTATGGAATTGTGTTAATTGAATCTAATACTGTCCTGGTAACTACTTATGGGTCCTCTTTGTCTCAAGAGTATGATATATTTTTTAATAAAGTTGAAGAAATCACAAAAATTTCAGATCAATGCAAAAGGATAATCGCTGTTGGAGATTTCAATATTGATATAAATAAAATGAATTATATATAATCATATATAAACTTGGCTAAATATTTTAGATTATTTTGGTCTAAAACCCAAGATCACTACTCCCACTAGAATAGTTCCCTTATCTTCTAGTTGCATTGACAATATTATAACTAATCTCCATGACTCTGGGTGAGTTGTAGGCCTTTGCAATCCCTGTGTTTCAGATCATATAGGACAAAACATATATATTCCCAATCAACAGATGTGTAACGTTGAGATTAAATGGTACAGACAAATAAACCACGTGGGTTCAGATGGTATGAAACAAACTCTTCAACGTATTTACTGGAATATTTTCTATGATGATGAAAGTCTTAGAAGTATTAGCAGAAACCCTCAATAATACTCATAGTAAAATTTTTCCCTTTAAAGAAATCTAAAAATAAATATGCCAAAAGACCAATAAATTTTTTCAATGATGATCTGCGCCAAATAAGAAATACATCATAAATTTCAAACAATCAGCATCTCTTCAAAATATCCTAAAGATAAAGCTATATATTTTCGTAGAATACAAACGAAGATACCAAAGTGAAATAAATTTGACCAAAAGAGACTCCTATGACCATTTTATTCAAATGTCAAAAAACAAAGTCAAAGATAATTGGAGACTGTTCAATTTTGAATGAAACTCTTTGAATATGGTCAATAAAAATACTACTACTATCAATGCAAATGAATTTTTTTTTTTCAAATATAGCCGAAAAAATAATTAAATCTCTTCCAGCATGTACTACCAGTGCATTATTTTATTTATTGAGTAATCTACAGAACAAGCAGTTTCAATAATCAATTACAATATCAAAAACTAATTAAATAACCATTCTCAATATAATACAATGACTAATACTAAAGTTACTCCAAATCACCTGAATCAAAATCAAATTCAAAGACACATGCAGTTGAAAATGACAAATGGACCTTTTTCATTTGAATTGACTCAGTTACAATAAGTAATAATTTCTAAGAATGACATCTCATCTTCAATATTTTTGAAAATGTTTTTACATTACATTTGACAAAGAAATCTATATTCCTCAAACAATTTGCAAAAGAACACATATTGTATAGTGGGTTATTTATGCTCTGTTAATAATGTTGATCATATGTTGCTCAAAAGTAAGTTTTTCATCCAGCGTAACTCCCAAATCTCTACATTCTACATTCAAGAAGACTCTTGGCTAAATATTCATTGTTCATCTTATACTGAAAATCATTCCGTAGTTTTTTCCTACTTATTGATATACTAAAGCATGTGTCAACATTAAATGTGGAGCGATTTGACAGGGACCACTCGTAAACTCTACCTAAGTACGTCATTTTGTAGCAAAATCACATCTTTTTGACTTTTGATTTCTTTGAATAATTCAAAATCATCCGCGAATAGTGCACATTGCGAGTCCTGAACTACCTACCTCTGGCAGATCATTTATTGTAATAAATTAGACTATTTAAGTAGTTTTTCCAAACATCAGGTCATCCGTCCATTATTCCGAAAGAACAGCAAGTGCAAATAATTCGTAGATTCGTAGAAATAATATTATTGTCTATGGCTTGGAAGAGATGAATGATGAAAGCGTTAAAGATCGTATACTACAAATCTTCAATACGAAAATGAACCTAACTATTAAAAACTCTGATGTCGGAAGTTGTTACAGACTGGGAAAACCTAATGCAAAGAAATCTAGGCCAGTGCTGGTGAATGTTTTCAATGGATATACCAGACAAGTTATCTTCTCCAACAAAAAGTATCTCAAAGGTACTAAATACGTAATCAAAGAAGATTTAACGAAAGAACAATCAACTTTGTTTAAGATGGCCATACAAAAAGCTGGAAAAGATGTGGACAAGTTCAGGTACCGTCTTCTTGAAGTTGGCCGATAACAATATTACCAAGATTACCTCCATTGATGATTTGGCTGAAGTTTGAGTTCGTATATGCTGTAATGAGAATTATTCTTTTTGTTTTTTTTTTCTTCAATTTTCTGTAGGATTTGATTGTATTCAATGCCAGTTTAGTAGTTTTCGTTGTTCATTTTCATATAATATCTAACTGAGTTCACTATTACAAAAGTTCATACATTTTGATAGATTAAGAAGTGGCACATGGGTGCAGTTGGGATGTGTTCGGATTCAAGTCCCTATTTCGAGTTCATAGTTTTTACTTTCACTTTTTTTTTTTGTTTCTTTTTTTTTCTGGTGTAATTTCTTATCGTACGGAATAAAATAAAAATGCTTGATAATTTATACATAGGTTGTCTTAATGCAAGGTCGCTTTTGCCTTCTTTGCAATCGGTAAAATTACTTATAGGTGAACATAAATTTGATATAATTTTTGTGTGTGAAACATGGTTGAATGAAACTATTAGAAATAATGTAATTAGTTTTGATGGGTATAACTTATACAGAAAAGATAGAGGTAGCTTAGGAGGAGGTTTGTGTATTTACGTAAATAATAGGATATTTAGCGAAGAATTGAATCATCGTGGAAAGGTATCGGAACAACTCTGGGTAAATATAAAAATTAAAAGTAGAACTATTGCTCTTGGTGCAATATACAAGCCTCCAAAAATAAATAATAATCTTTTCATAGCTGAATTGGAAGATATACTAAGTTTAATACATCCTACTGTAGATGAAATCATATGCGGCGGAGATCTTAACATAGATTTTCTAAATACCGATGATCGTTATGTAAATAAAATGTCATCTGTTTTAGAGTGCTTTGGTATTGGTCAAATCATAGAAACTCCTACAAGAATCACAGCTACTACTGCTACCTTACTTAATGGTATTATTACCTCATCTAACTGGGTTGTTGAAAGGGGAGTTATCCACGCAACAGGTATCATTGCTGATCATGATATAGCCGCATGTAAAGTCAGGTTGTGTGTTGAGAAGCAGGGTCCCAAAATGATAACGTACAGGTCTTTTAAATATTTTAACGAAAATGATTTCAGAATAGATTTACTCCATACTCCATTTTTTAGAATATATGAACAGGAAGGGGTTGATGAAAAAATAACATTTTTAATCAACTGTCTGATTTGCCTGTTTGATAGACATCTGCCTCTAATAACATCGCGTGTTTCGAAGCCCAGAGCTCCTTGGTTAACTGGCGCTATCAAAGAAATGTTGATAATACGTGATAAAGCGCTGAACAGGTATAAGAGAACTAAATCTGTACATCACCTTCAGTTTTATAAGGGCATGAGGAACTACACAAATTCTGCTGTTAGAAGAGAGAAAAAAGCATTTTTTACATACCAGCTCAGTAATAAAAGTCTTTGGAATACTTTGAGGGCTCATAACGTTATACCTAACAAGTCAAGCACAGTACCAGATAATTTGAAAAGTCCTGCTGAAATAAATCAATTCTTTATCAATTCTTGTGTTACGAAAGAACCTTCTGAGCAATCACTTTTGTCATAAAAACACAGAAAGATTGTAGAATCAGATTTTGAATTTCAAAAAGTGAATGACTTATTTGTTCATCAAACAATAAATGCTTTTAACACAAATGCTGCTGGTGAAGATGGATTAAATTTGAAACTATTGAAATTATGCTGCCCACATATAATTCCTTACATCACACACATTGTAAGTTTTTGTATAACTCATAATATTTTTCCTGAACTGTGGAAAAGAGCCGTTGTGAAAATATCACCTAAAAAGTCAAATCCACTTGAATTCAAAGACTTGCGTCCAATAAGTATCCTGCCAACTTTATCGAAAATACTCGAAAGGGCTATAGAAGTACAATTAAAGAAACATATTGATCAGTTTTCATTATTACCTATAACGCAATCTGGATTTCGGAAAAATTATAGTTGTACAACGGCACTCCTCCATATTATTGATGATATTGTACGAGCTACGGACAAAGGTGAGTGTACTGTTTTGGTCATGTTAGATTTCAGCAGAGCTTTTGATACTATCAACCATAATTTATTGCTTGAAATTCTACTTTATATAGGACTGTCGAATAATGCTAAGAATCTCATGGCATCATACCTTAGGGGTCGTAAACAAATGGTTTTAGTTGATGGGCTATCCTCCAATTATATGGATTTGAAATGTGGAGTACCCCAGGGTTCCATTTTGGGGCCATTGCTTTTTGCTATATATACTTCCTGCCTAGTGAAAACTCTTCAGATTTGTAATGTACACCTATATGCGGATGATACTCAAATTTATTATAGTTTTCACCCCAGTACGGTAGTAGAGTCATGTGACCTTATAAATGAGGAACTTAATAAGTTCATTGAAGTTGCAGAGGATCACTGTCTTAGTATTAATTGCAGTAAATCTAATGTTATTCTTTTTGGCAACAAAAACAAAAGAGATGAGATTTCTGATAGTGTAAATATTGTAATAAAAAATGAAGTACTTCAAAACGTAAGTGAAGCCAAAAGTTTAGGTATAATATTGGACTCCAATTTAAAATTTGAAAAATACATAAATCAGCTTATTCAACGTGCATACTTCACTCTTAAAACTATATATGGCAATAGATATTTCCTTCCTTTTCAAATTAAATCAAATTTGTGTGAGTCATTAATACTGTCCGTATTTAATTATGCAGATGTACTCTACGGTCCATTCTTGTCCAGCCAATATCAATCGAAAATACAAAAAGTACAGAACTCATGCTTACGATTATTATTTGGTATCCGCAGAAGAGAACATATTTCACACAAATTAAAAGATAATGGTTGGCTAAATATGAGTAATAGAAGGAGATTACATGCTGCTGTTCTTTTTCAAAAAATTATTTTCGATAAAACACCCTCATATTTGCACAGAAAAATCACCTATCGATCCGATACACATAATCTAAATATCCGATATAAAGGAACCCTTTCACCGCCAATATTCAGATTAGAAATATTCAGGCGTAGTTATACTTATGAAATATGTTCAATATACAATCAGGTCCCTACCATGTTCAAATCTTACAGTTTGCAAAGATTCAAGAAGGCCTACATGAAACACTTGTTTTCAATGCAGTCCTGATATCGTACGATGGAAATTATATTAGAAATAGCTTTAATTATTCAACTTTTCTTTTTTTTTCTTTTTCAATTCTGTTATATTGTTAAGTTCAACACACCTAGCGATGTACTTAATGTTAAGTGGAAGAACAGTTTATGAGCTGATTTTATTATCATATTATAAACTGAACTTCGCCTTTTGCTTTGAGCCAAATTCATATCATATGTGTATTTTTTTTTGTTATATGTATGTAAGCAATGAAGTCGTTTATTATTATTATTATTATATTTGGAATAACGCAATCGAGAAACATGGAGAGTCAAGAGCTGTTGCACTTGATATTTGTAAAGCCTTTGACCGTGTGTGGCATGAGGGTTTGCTGGCCAAACTTCGAAGCCTTGGTGTGTCGGATCATTTTCATTTATGACTCTTCAGCTTTCTGAAAGAACGTTCCCTGCTCTCATTGTTTATCACCGACTTTTTGGAAAAAAAACGAAGAATCCATAATATTGCTTTGGTGACGACAGCACACTTGTTTCGTCATTCCATTTGGATTCCAGGATATCGGTGGCGGATGCACATTTTCACCAGCGGCATAATAACACAAAAACCCAGGCATCGGTTTTCTCCAAAAAGATACATATGTCCGAATCGGATATAATAATGTCAGGTCAGACAATTCCACTTTCTGCTTCGATAAGTTTGTTGGGGGTTCAAATGGACACCAATATGTCTTGACACAATCATGTCGCTCAAATTGCAAAATCTGCTTCCCGAAAGCTTGGAACACTATTCCGAACCAAAAAACTGTACACACTTCAGCAACTTTTGATGCTTTCTAAAGCTCACATCAAACCTTTAGAGTATTGTTCTCATGTACGGAGCTCCACCCCAAAACATACCCTGAAGGTACTGGATTCTATCCAGAAAAGAGCCATCCACCTGATTGGAGAGTTGAACATCACATGCAACCTTGATAGTCTGAAACGTCGAAGAAAGGTTGGAGATTTGTCTCTCTTCTATAGATACTTTTGGGAAGTGTTCAAGTGAGTTGGCACATTTGATTCCACATCAGAAATACGCGACACAGCACATACAGTGTTTTGAGGTACACACACATGGTTTTGAGGTTCAACTCAGTGCACCATGAACTTCACAAACTCTTCGATTAGAAAAACTGCGTTTATGTGGAATAAACTTCCTGAGAAATTTTTTCCAAATAGATTTAATGTTCAGCGATTCAAATCCAAAAAGAAACACTACTTTCACACAGACACCGCTCTCAGAGCGCCTTGATGATTTTCCTGTAGTGCTTGTGTTTTGTCTTTAAAAAAAACCCCGCGGAATAGGGCGACAGCTCAATTAAATAGAGAGCTCGTAAAGGGAACACCATCCTAGTGCAGTAACAGCTTGGCCACGGGACATTCGCCAGTGCGAATATTCGCGCGGTGCGAACGACAAAGCGCCTAGCGGCTGAAATAAATACACAGCAATGTACATATGAAGCCACGCGCAACAGCGACCGGTGAAGCGACCAGCGTAATGTACCCAGCGAACCGCATGGGCGACGCGGCGAGGTAACTAAACAAAGGCATGAATCAGTACTGTGCGAGCCGCGGAGTCGAGCGGCAGTTGCAGCGAATAGTGCAGTAATATAATGAGTTTAGTTGTTTTCACCGCGAAAAATGAACACCGATTATAAAGTTGAAAATTCATTATTCATTCTACCGTCATATACAAGTTAAAGGTTGTTTTTTGTTTTAGATGTACGTAAAATTACTGTCATATAATTCAGATTTTTTCAATAAATAACATAGTCATCTGAAAGTGTTTTTATTTCGTGAAATATTAATATATATGGTAACATTTAATTAGCTGATAATATTTTGGGCATAGACAATTCCAAATAAATTTTGTTATAAAAAAAATCCGTTTGCGAACATTACCTTCTTGGAAAAAGTTGTTCATACTAATGGATACTATAGGTAATTCTCCAAAATATGATCAGCTAATTGAATATTACCTTTATACATAGGTATAAAGATAAAAACGTAATTTAGAATAATATAGATGAATATGTATAGATAGGTAAGTACATATCTTAATTTCAAAAACAATTTTTCAGCGGCACTTAAACTTCTATTTGCATTAACTTTTTTTTCCAATTATGATTGAATATTCATAAGAATATAATCGGAGGTTCCAATACCCATTCTGGTATACCCAAAACATTTTTCTGGATTAAATCTGTATTTCTCGTACTTTTTGTGGAATTCTCCATCTAAACCCCGATTCTTATTCAAATCATCCACAATATCTTCCAAATATTAGGTCTTGAACGAAAAAACTATTACTTTCTAAGCAATATCGAGATAATTTCGATAAAGACATTTCGCTGTCAGACTATTGGTCGCGACGGCGAAGGTGACTGCCAGTGGCCTGGAAACGGTGCCGCGCGAATAGTCGCCTCACCCGTCGCCTTGACGTTCGCATCGTGGATCCCCGTGGTCATGCCGTAAAAGTACAGATATTATTTAGTGTGTTGGAGTATGAGTTATTTGCCGTCTTTGAGAATGTCTTCAAACAGTGAACTCAAAAACAAGATTATCAGCGGACAAAGCAGCAAAATTATGAACATACAAGCGGATGCAATGACAGATGGAATGAGAATTTCTATCCCGAAGGTAAGAAGTAATAGTGATACTAAGTAAAGTAGAAACTAATATTTTATTTTTTCCTTGAAGGTTCAGGAACGAGTACCTGAGGCTACAGTAGTTTGCATGCGAATGTACGAAAAAATCAAATCAGAGATGAACAAAATAGAAAATGGTGAGAAAAAACATTATCAACTCCAAGTGAAAAGAGATGTACCAGAAATTCCAAAAATGTGATAGATGATGTTGATTCGGCATTTTACGCAGATGCATAAAATGCATAAACTTGCAAATATTGATGGAACGCCAGCCTATTCGACTACTCAGGATAGAATTCTTGAAGAAAATTCGGACCTATAGAGAAGAATGTCGACCTATTATTTATATGGATGAAACATATATTCAATCTACTCACACGTACCTACAAATAATACAGTTTTTTTCTTGGATATAATTGGTTAAGTATAACATTTCACTCTCAATAAAAATAATCATTTCTATGTTTTTTTCTTTTTCAATACCCCTCAATTCACTATGTCACTACCTTTCCCAGTTACTATTGTATACCGAAACACTATTCTTCAATGAAGTGTTGATTGAATAAATGGAATTTTTCTTTTTTCATGAAAATTGTTTCCTGAATGAATGATGTAGAATGAAAGAATATTTCTTTCCAAAAGATTATAGAAACACTATGTATTGATATAAAAATATCATTGATACTTTGAAAAGTACACAAAAAATGCAAAAAACAAAAAATTTTACTTCTAACCACAGTCTCCTCTACTGAGATAATTTATTCTATACCGAAAACAAAACAGGATAGAACCGTCAGAGGTAATAGGCAAGCATATACAATGTGGACGTAAACTCTACTAAACTGAACTCTACTAAATTTCGAAGTCTGTCAAATTCGATAAGAGGTAAAAGTTTCACTTGTCACCGAAATGGTACTATTAATTTTGTTTTCAAAAAAGGTTTTGTGATAGGTATTTCAGTTAGCTATCCAACATTGATTTATTTCAGGAAATCTGATCAGCCATTCCTGATTGATTAGCAGTTTCGTGTTCGATTGAAGAATCTGCAACCACAGGATAAATATCATACTTATAGGAAAATTGTTATTCAAAGTTCATGTATCAATAGTTAATAATAATAATAATATACTTAATTGTCATTAAGAATAAATCTTGTGGACAAAGCATGTGAAATTAAATACAAATGTAAATATAGAAATATAAAATGTGAAATAAAAAAGCACCTACAAAAAATTTAAGTTAGAAAATACATTATATAGTTCAACGCCGAAATTTTGTATCAATATGATTGGGTACAGATTTAAAAATATCATCAACACTTATATAATAGACATATAAACATATATACTTATATATTATATTACATAAATAAACACACATTTATATCCATACAAGAATATAAACAAAAATCTTATATAACCTGAATTCAAATATGCACAGTTTGTCACGTAAATTTATCATTATAGA